>JAOUQZ010000010.1:9136053-9149798 GCA_028564935.1 Neosilurus hyrtlii | reverse complement strand
TTTTCCCCCACTATTTTACAGTTTGTTTGTTTGTTAGTTTGTGAGTCACTGCTCATATCGATAGTTTCTCAAATTATCATAATCAGATCACTTTGGCTGTTTGCCATTTTATCACTTTGCTGATGACCCTTTGTAAACCTTTCAGATATGTGCCACTCGAAAATTGTTTTGGTGCCAAGTTGTTCTCTTAACATTTGGGGGAAAAAACATACTGCTGATGGGTGAACCCATGAATTTAGGTGGGTTAGATAAAAATAAAAAGAGGCCACACATATTTGGAAGTCTGCAACACTTACTTAATTATCACTGACTAGACTTCTAAATACAAAATTGACTTACAAAATCTTTGTAAATTCTCAATACTTTTTAAATTCCCTTTTAGATTACATTTACATTAAAGGCTGTAGATTAACCTCATAGTGACTGCATTTAGTATATACATTTTTGACTCACAAGGTTTTTGCTTAACACTCATGATTTTTTAAAAAAAATGAAATCATTTCATGGATGAATTTAATCTGAGCATAAATCTGATCATGAATTGGTTTATTCAATGAATATGCTGCACATCTTTTATCTAACACTGGCCATGGGTTAAATTAATTGATCAGGACTGCTGTGTTTGAGCATGTTTTATTCTCTCAGTATTTAAATTAATTTACCTCAGTGAACACAGCATGAAGGCATTTCTGATTCAGTGGGGAGAAAGACACAGAGAGGGATTGTTGTATATCACTGTCTGCATGAGTAATAGAGTTTAGATACCAAGTCCCTCAAGTGATTGTATTTTATGCATTTTCAATTCAAAAAATAGTATGGGTTTTTTTTTTGTTTGTTTGTTTGTTTGTTTTGTTTGTTTGTTTTTGTTATACTGTAATAATCCCTCAAGGGAAATTATTACCTCTGGATTTAACCGATCCAAAGTGAGCACACACACCCTCGGAGCACTGAGCTGCAACACACATTGGTGCACCTGGAGAGCAGTTGGGGGTTGGGTGCCTTGCTCAAGGGCACTTCAGCCATGAAGGTGGAGGAAGGGAAGGTACAGCTCACTTCCCCACCGCCACACATTAGGAATTGAACCAGCAACCTTGGCTTCCAAAGGCTACAGCTGCCCCCAACTGATGGGTGATTTGTGTGTGTGTGTGTGTGTGTGTGTGTGTGTGTGTGTGTGTGTGTGTGTGTGAGAGAGAGAGAGAGAGAGAGAGAGAGAGAGAGAGGGAGGACCAAGATAGATGAAAGCCTTTCATGCATGTGTGCTTACTCCTGTATGCCTTCTAATAATCTATTTAACAATGTGATATTATCACATACAAAAATATGATAAGGAGTCACACTGCTTATAGATGAGTCACAGCTGACATTCTTTGGGCAATTTTCAAAACCTTCTCATTCCATTTTTAAAGTGCATCATCAATGACCTTTATATCAAGGCTCTGAATTTATTCCTACGAGATTCACGGAATGTCCTCACCTCCAGCACTTCACAGCTCTGCATCTATCTACTTCCATTTTTCTCCACTATATATATCCTGGTGTTTTTTTCAATTTTTTCCTCCTTTCTTACTGTATTGCTTTTTCTCCTGATGCTGATTTTTTTTGGTCCTAAAGAAATTAAATATCACAGCAAAGACTAAGGGCTATGTAATAAATGAAAACTGTATTATCTCAGTATTCATGGGAACATTTCAGATAGGCCAGTAATTGTTATGTGCAATGAGAAAAAAGCATACTCACTGTGAGTTTCACTGTGGATTATATATTGTATTTAACATCTGGTATTAAATAATATCTCCACACATTAAATAATGCTTTGATTCTATGCCAATTTTCTTGCTAATTTTAAATATTGGCTATAATAAATATTTGCTTTTTTTATTTCCTAAATATCATGATCTAGTTGGTTAAAATAAATAAATAAAATTATAAATAGAATTAAACAGTATGTACCTTTATAGACCAGTGCAATGCAGAACCAGTATGCGCAGTGTATACTAATATGGTTAAAACCCAATAGGAGGGAAGATGCTTTCATGGACACTTTGCTGTATGTGTCAGGGAAAATGAGTGAAAACACACACTCACAAATGCAAGCATGTGTGCTCTCATCCATAATTAATAGGACCACATAAATGCATGGTCTTATTCCTCACTGTTGGTTTTTTTTTTTTTTCTTCTTTACACATTTGCAGCAGCATCACGAGGTGAAAAGGGCTCCTGTAGTTTCGAGAAAGATGTGAGTCATGTTCACAGAGTTAGCTTTTAATTCAGTTGGATGCATGAACATATTGAGTTTTGTCTCGCTGTGTTCAGTTCAGTCAGTTATGATATAAGGATTAGTCAGTGTACATTTGTTTTCCTGAATTATAATTATTTGTACATTTACTGTAAAATAGCTCTTCTTTTGCCCCTGTAGACTTTGAACATATCCAGAAGGTATGTAACTCTTTCTGACTGCCTGGATTACAAACCACATTTTCAGAAAAGTTGTTATATTTTCCCTAATGAAATAAATCAAAAACATTGATTTCTATATTTGTGAACCATTATTTAACTGTTAAATATGTGGCCCTGAAGGTCAATGCACCACAACATTTCAGAAAAGTGATCAACTTAACTGTATGTTGTAAATATACACAAAATTATAATTTGAAGCCTGCACCACACTCAAAATAGTGGAAGAGAGGAATGTTTACCATGGTACCAACACCTTTAATTTTATTTACATTTTAAAATTTTAATTCAAAGACATTATTTGTTACAGGTTTGCAGATGTATTTTTGTCCATTATTGCTGTATATAAGACCTTTAGATGCTCACCGCTCTGTGATCGCCATTATCTCATTCTCCTCTTCTTGATACACCATACATTTTTAAAAGGAGACAGAACTGGACTGGCAGCAGGCCTGTCATGTACAGGCACTCCAAGTTCACCAAACCCACTGTTGTAATTCAGATTCAGATTCCTGAATGAATGAATAAATGAATGAAAGTAATGACAGTAATGACAGTAATAAAAATAACAACAGTAATAATAATAATTAACACTGAAAAGCATGAAGCAAATGAAATTGTCAACTGTAACATATTCTAAAAGGAGTGGGAGGAAGAATAGTCTTATTTAATCCCACCCTGTAGCTATCAGTTCTTGATTGATAATGTACTCGCTTCCCAGTTTATATCTCCTCTTTGTGCACCCCTCAAATCCCAAAACATCTACAGTTTTACCAAATTATTTACAACAAAAAAAAGAAAACAAACAAATATCACAAAATGCATAACAATTTAGAATAATTAAACAATAAACTTGGAAAGAATCAATAAACCCTATTAATAAGTAACAGAATGTAAACACCCGTTGCTGTGCTACTTAACTACTTTTACTTAATGTTTTGATATTAAAAAGCTATAGAGTGTGTGTGTGTGTGTGTGTGTGTGTGTGTGTGTGTGTATATATATATATACACACATACACACACACACACATACACACACACACATATATATACAGTCATTGACAAAAGTCTTATCGCACATGTGGACATTCATGTATAAAAGCCCATATCTCACCAACCTATTTACCGATTTTAAAAAACTATGACTTAAAATAACCCTCTGATGATACTGAATAATATGTACTAGCAGTAACGTAAAGAAATTGTCACTAGTCTTTACAGCTTCCTAAATATAAACATTCCCATGCAAATGGACATTTGCCTGAAAAAAAGTTTTGTTAAAATGACCTAATTTCACTTTCAAGACTATATTTGTTACAGGTAAATGATCAAATGGCCTTGATTACAACTAAATATATAATATCATAGCAAATATAACATCTTACTGAAAAAAATAAAAGCATCACTCTAGGTCAATAGTGCCTCTGCAAACATGGCCATGACCATACCAAAATAATTATCATAAAGAGTCAGACACCTTCAAGATGTTCAAATTACAAATACAAAAATTTGTAAATGCTACTACATTTACATTTACAGCATTTAGCAGACGCTCTTATCTCGTGAGACTTACAGAAGTGCTTTAAAGTCACTATCAGTGAATATATTCTTATACTGGTTTGTCAGGACTTCCAGAGGCAGTTCATTCCACCACTGGTAGAAGGAGGGACCAGTCTAGCAGTGCTAGAGGATCTGAAAGAACATGGTGCAGTGCGGGGTGTGATAGGTGCTTTGAGGTAGGAAGGTGCAAGTCCATTTTTGGATTTTTAGGAAAGTATTAGTGTTTTAAATCTAATGTGAGCAGCTACAGGAAGCCAGTGGAGAAATCGTAGCAGTGGAGTGGTCTGGGAAAATTTCAGAAGGTTGAAAACAAGGGACTGAACAAGTATCTGCCAAATGCTGTAAATTTATCTGAGTGGCCTCAGTGGAAAGAAATGGGAGAATCCTTCAAATTTTAAAGAGGAGAAATCGATATGACCGATAAAGATTAGTGATATGAGAAGGACAGGCAGTTGTCCATGGTTACTCCAAGGCTTTGTGCAGTGACAGAAGAAGAGATCACAGAGTTGTCCAAGGAGATTGCAAGATCTTGATGTGGGGATGAGTCAGCAGGAATGAACAGCAATTCAGTTTGCCTGCTGGAGGTGACCCTAAACCTGTATGATGTTTCACTTTCATACATGACGGGCACTTCGGTGAACTCTGGGTCCAGCCATTTTCTATATGATCAGCAACAACATTGGTGGCATAGCAATATGATATTGAATTAATAATTCTTCTCAAATATATATTTTTTTCTCCATGCTTCTGTAAATAACAGTTTCCACATGTTAGGGCCTTGGTAAGTGTTCTAGCTTGTACAGGATTTGTAGTGTATGGTGTCCATACACTACAAATATCTGTGAGTCCTAATGGAGCTTTTGAGGGAGTCATCAGGAGGCGAACTACAACTTTTTGTAGCCAGTTGTTTTGTGGATAGCTTACCTATGTGTACCAAGGGTGTCTGAAATCTCTTAGTACTGCTTGCAAATTGTTTTCATTTGCTTTTAGGAGATCTTGAAGGTTTCTACAGTTTTTGCAAAAAAGATCATATAAATTGCCTGAAAGCTGCTGTATTTTATGTATATTTATTTAATCAAGCACTTTTCATTTTACTAATTACTTTGATCCAGAATATAATGATATATGATTGCAACAAGTCTTTTGTACAGCCTAGAATTGATATGTATGTCTTTTATTTGCTGTAAAAAAGTATAAATAAATGTACAATTTCCTGTTGCTTTGAGGTGTTGGAGCTGCTTCAAGTGTTTCAAGTGAAATGATCAGTTGTCAGTATCA
This sequence comes from Neosilurus hyrtlii, assembly GCA_028564935.1. Taxonomy (NCBI): domain Eukaryota; kingdom Metazoa; phylum Chordata; class Actinopteri; order Siluriformes; family Plotosidae; genus Neosilurus; species Neosilurus hyrtlii. The sequence goes on along the minus strand of JAOUQZ010000010.1, from coordinate 9,144,504 downwards.
GGCACACATGGGACAAAACCTTTGTCGATGCCTGTGTATAGATAGATGGATATACAGACAGACAGACAGATAGATAGATAGATAGTCTATATTTTAGATATACATTAGATATTTTTTAGATATTACATCTCAAATCCCAATATATGCCTCTGTATAAATGCCACTTTCGCACACATTCAGCTGTGGACACTGATGCATCCACATATTATAATAGATTTTTTAAATAACTTTTATATCTGTCACTGATAACAATCTGGATAGTCATTTCCATGTTTGGCAGGAAAACATTGTTCTTCCCAAATCAAGGGGGAATGTGGACTTGTTTGGCCACAGTACATGGTTCCACTGACTTTTGGCCCATCTGAGATGCAGTGTTTCTGCATAGAATTGATGTATAGCATAATACTCCTTGCTTAATGCAGTTTTAGGTTGCATTTCTGGGTTCAGTAGCAGACTGTGTTAAGTGACAATGGTTTTCTCAAGTACTCCTGAGCACATGTGATTATATTTGTCACAGTAGCATGACAGTTTCTCAGGCAGTGCTGTCTGAGGGCTTGAAGGTCATCACAACCAGGTTGTCAACTTTGCCCTTTACACAGTGAGATGTGTCAATTCCCTGAAGCTTTTGACAATATTATGTACTGTTTTATATTCTCTACAGTCTCAAATTCCGGCATGACCCACCACTGCTTGCATTTACTGAGCCTTTGGTGGATGCCACCTTTGTCATGATATCTCATCTGCTACCAACTAGCCTACTTATTGTGGAATCTTCCAGTGTCACTTGAATATTCTGTAAACCTTTCAGTCTTGTTTTAACTCTTATTTTAACTTACATTTACCTATTTTAAATGTATTCATATTTACATATATATTTATTGATATGGGGGTATGTAGTTCATATACTTAGAACCAACAAATGGCATCAACATAAGTGTTTCCACTTTTACACTAAGAAACCACATATGAAGTCATCAAATCTAAACTACATTCAATTATTAATTTTTAAAAAAGAAATTCAGAAAATCACATGGAAGGGATCATTTGAGTTGCATCTTTGCAGTGTATCTACTTGCAGGGATGGAACTTGGGATGCAATACAAGTGTAAACTTGTCATCTCCTCTCGACATGTGCCAGTATGGAGGCGTATTCTCAGAGCGAGAGGAGCCTACACACACTGTAGTCATGTGTTCAGGGCTTAATCTCAGTGCAAGCAGTGCCTGCATTTCTGACTATGTAACTCAATTTTGCTGGAGCAATCTATGAACTAATTGAGATTACTGACAGAATAAATGTAATGTGAATTCCCACTGGATTGTGCATTAATTTGATTCCCACTGTAAATGCTTTTACAAATTTTACATTGCACAATATGTATTTACTTGGCATCACTAATGACATGAAGGGAGTCTGAAGTGTTGTTTTGTCAGATGCTAAGTACAGCTGCTCTACTTTAAAGAAGTGTATAAGAGTCAAAACAGCAATGGGTATTGACAGTATTCAACGTGCCTGGTACATACTGTCAATCAATATTTAAATATCAATATTACAGCATTTTTTCAAGCAACTAGTAAAGCATGCAGTGTAACTAATAGTTCAGTGAGTTCAGGCACATTCACTGCATAAGGAGATTAAGTTCCTAAGTTACTTCATAGTTTTATGACTAGCTGGGTTTATACCACCAAATCTTTCTTATATACAGGCAAGTTCTAAGCTGTCGTTGGAATAGGTTTTTGATTTTGCACAGTAGTGTCCTGAGTCAAATGATAGTCCTCAGGTACTACAAAGCCATAGACATGCTGAACAGAAAGTAAAAGATTTTGGGTACATGTGTTATTGAAATGGAGCTGACAGCAGAAAGAGTCTCATAATCTTGTTCAAGAGCTGAAGCTAAGAGATGGGACACAGGGAAAGCAACAGCATTCACTGTTCTCTGATCAGACTGTGTAGAGACTCTCCACTACATCTTTATTTTATTTATTTATTTTACTTTCTTCTATTTATTTGTTTGTTTGTTTGTTAGTTTGTTTAGCTTGTCGTTCTTTTGTGTGACATCAAGCAAAGTTAAACTCCTCAATTGATTGGTCAGGTAATCAATTTGATATGCAAACTTTTACAACAAACAAGACTAATACAAATTTCTTTTTAATCACACTACCTTGTTCTTGGTGAGTTAAGACTAATATGAGTATATTTATTTAATGACCTACATGATTTCATGACAATATTTTGTCTGAAAATTCAGAATTGTTTTGCAGGGGCCTTAAAAATTCTGCCTGCAAAAAGACCGTCTTTCTAACCAGTGGGGAGAACACCATGGTGGTTCAAATGTCTGCCTCAAATAAATCAAATCAGTGGAATGGAGTTTTATACACAGACACACACACACACACACACACACACACACACACACACGCACACACACACACATTCAACAATTTTTACAACCCATATTCTTCATTATCCATTCCCTACTCTTTCTCCTTCTGCCAGAGAGTGCAGTTCTGGCAAATGCATTTCATAAGATGAAAATTCAGATGGTACGGCTATTGAATCCAAATTCCAGGCAGCAAATTTCCAGTTAATATTTTATCTAATTCATATCAGACTGATAAACGAAGACTTGCACTGGGTGTTGTTTTTTTGTTTTTTGTTTTTAATGACTAGATTGCAAAAGAGCAATTGTGCAATAGTGATTTTTTTTGGTCTTTTAGCCAACGAGACAATGAATTATACATTTAGATAGCCGGCCAGGAGCACTAATGTTGTTGTGAGCACTAATGTTGTTGTGAGCACTAATGTTGTTGTGATGTTATCCATTCTCTGCACTTTCTCTTTTCTTCCTCATTCTCACTCTTTTATGGCTCTCTCCTTCTGTCTGAGTTCATGCCACCAGGCAGTAAGGAAAAAGTATAAACCTTTTTGAATTAGTTTCTTAAATGTTATTGCCTTTATCTTATTATAATCATGAATAACATGTCCATATTTAAATGAACAAACACTTTAAATGCTTCAGATCACAGACAAAAAAAGGTCAATAATATTTCTCTCTCTCTCTCTTTCTCACTCACTCTGTCTCTCTCTCACTCTCACAAACACACAAATAAAATAACAGAATGCAAGATTCTATATGTAGCAGAGAGAGGATAAAAGCTAGATGATTAAAGCAGTTTCCCTGGTGACTCATGTCCAGTGCAGTATTATTTACAGTGTGGATGTGTACCAAGCTTTTTAACTTAATAAGGATGCGGTGAGTTCAGAAACTCTAGACTACTCTTAAGCCTTCCAATGGCCCTAATGTTCACCGGTTCACCTCAATCTGTGATGACTCAGAATATGCTATGAAATGGAAAAGTGGCAGTTTTTGTACACAGAATTTGTAGACCTCATTTAATACGCCAGACTCAGCTTATTATCAAGGTCTTCATAAGCTGCATTAGGTTTGTTTGATGACAGATGACAGAAATTTCTTTCGGATTGCGAACAGCCAACTGACTCTGGCCTTGCTGTGTTTCAGTGAAATAGTCTTATAGAGTGAAATTCGATTAGCTTTTTCTTGTTCGTGCTCAACCGATTTATACATCTCCTGTGTCAGTGAATGCCTCAAAATATGTAGACTCTTGAGTCTAAATGGAATTTCAAACAGTAAACCTTATTTGTCCTTCAAAGGGCAGCAACAATTCAATCTACCTCATTGTACTGATCCTCTGTGCATTTTGGAACCAATTTAGACACTTTTTCTGAGTCCAAGCAAGATATAACCAAAACCAAATAAACAGTTTCAGCTCTGCTTGATTGCCCCAGCTGCTGGGGCTGTTGCACTGTTATGCATGTTGGTTTCACTGTTAGATTCTGAGGTCTGACAATGTTTGCCTGCAACATAATAACAGGTTAGGCATTCATTTGATAGCTCAAATCAATCCTGTTAGGGCAGCGGGGAGGCAGGAGCCTATTTCAGCCAACATTAGGTCAAAGTGAGGTACACACTATACAGCTTGCCAATCCATCACAGTGCAGACAAAACCATTCACATTCACACCTAGGGCCAATTTGGAACAGCCAATTAGCCCGTTATATGTCTTTGGACTGTGGGAAGAAAGCAGAGTACAGAGTAAAGAAAATCTATGTACGCATGTGGAAAACATGCAAATGTCACAGAAACGCCCTCTCCAAGCCCTGGACCTTGATAAGAAAAGAACTTGGAACACAGAAACATTTGGCTGTGAGGCAGACGTGCTAAACACTATGCCACTGTGCTGCCCGTAGTCTATGTTGTCATGTTCTTTTTTTTAACATGTCTCAAGGATTTGGCTTGTTAATCTGATTCCTCAGTTCTGAATAAAAAGTCTTCTTTAAAAAGTCTATGGCATTTTTTTTATTCAAATAATCTTACTTGCGGTTAATTCTCCTATGCCTCTTCTCTCATGTCTCATCGTTTCATTTGGCATGACTTGGAGATAACATGGTTTACCTTTATAATACACGTGCAAGCAAAAGTGAAACTTGAAAAAAGTGCCTCTATGTGGAAATGCTTCTGTGAGCATTTGCAGCTCAGAAAAAGGATTTTTTTTTTACAAAAGGTATTTTGATTGGTTTGGTATGGGAATTATATACTTTTACAACAAATGATTGGATTATGGGAATTCCATGCCCAGTATTGACACCAGACATAGTGGGGAAATAAACATAACGTCATGCAGTGTAGACTGTGGCATTTTCATTATATTTTTAAGAAAATTGGTCATGCATTACCTCATTAAAGGAAGTTTTTGATTAATATACAGAAGGAATGTATAAGAAGCTGGGAAGCTCCATGTGCTGTAGATTGTGTTTGTACACCTAGCTGTCATAGCCAGCATTAACAGTTTCAGCACTTTGTGATTCATTGGTTCTGCTATTGGAACAGACCAAACATATACAGGAGCTTACCAAAATGGTAAAGTGCAAGTCACGGGCCGACAAATGGGTACTGGCCATTATATTAGCCGTCTCAATGTAGTCCTTGTCAAAGTCACTCTGATCATTATTTTTGCACATTCTTGGTTTTTTTTTTTTTGGTTTTTTTTTGCCCGGCTTCTAACATATCATCTTGGAGAACTGGATGCTTACTTTCTATTTAATACATTCAACTCTTTGGCAGGTGCTGCTGTAATGAGATAATCAATGTTTTCACTTCACCAGTCAGTGTTCTTAATGTGTTTAATGTTATGGCTGATCAGAATGTATTTATCTACAAAATAGCAAGTCTGAAACCCACTTCCTATTGTTTTCATTGTTCACGACACCTCCCCAGGGTTCTGCACACATTTGTTCACTTTTTGTATATTGTGCATAACTAAACACTGCATGCATATTGCTTTTTTCAGAGGCAGTATTCATGTGTTGGTGTATTAGGTATTAGCTATATGTATTCTTAATAATCTTTACACACCAAGAATGAAACTTAGTACAATGAAAAAATTTATCGGGATCAGTCCTGTTTGTTGCAGATTTTCGCATGCGAGACCAGTCAAATGTGCGTTTCACTGTGTTTTATGACACACATCACACCGCCAATCTGAAAAAGCCAGAAAAAAAACCTTGGATGTAGAGAGTCTCTGCTATGTGTCACCGTCACCCGCGTCTCAGGTAAGCGGCAACACCGCGAGCGCTGCTTTCTTTCTTGTTGCCCAGCATGCTCTCTCAGCTTCCACTCATGAATGAGACTAAGAAACTCCCTGTTTTCCTCTACTTAACAACAGCAGGTGTACCCAGAACTTTCACATTCTTGAGAGCATGTCTATAAAGTCATCATTCAAGAAACTTCTGACAGCCGCAGTGTAAAAGCAGCAGGAAAAGATCAGAAAATAGAACATGGAGTATTAAAAAATAATTATCTTGGACTCAGTGTGTATTCTCTGTATGTAAGCATTTCTCAATTTTTCATTCATTCATTCATTCATTCCTTCATTATTGTGTCACAACCTAACTTTGTCAGGGTCAGCAACTATCCTTGGAAATTTGGGTATGAGGTAGGAACACTGTTTGGAGAGAGACAACAGTTTATCACAGGGACCACACACACACACACCACACACTCATTCAAATACTCATTCATGTACACCATGTAATTAGGAGGCACTAACCCTCTTACAAATCATATTTTTCAAGGGGTGAGTGGAAACTGAGGCAGCCAGAGAACACCAATATAGGTATTAAAATAACCTGTGAGACTTCACACAGACAAAACCAGAGCCCTAGATCAAAAATAGATAGGCAGTGCTGCCTAGAAACCATTTGCCTGCCATGTGATTTTCAGATTTACAGAAATCTTTGCACATAAAGGCATTTTTAATATTGTACTCCAGTATTTCACTTTAGGAAACAGAGATGTGTGATTTTGGTTCCAGGCTGTTGTACAGGATCAGAAAGAGAGAGAAGTGATGTGTTGCTGTCTTGGAGAGGTAGCAGCAGGGGGTTGGAGGTAATACGTCTCATGATACAAGCACTTTCACTAACATCCAAGAGAGGCAGACTAAAGGAGTTAGACAGGCAGACAGAGGGGGGATGAAAGTGAAAAAGAGTTAGTAACAAAGGGGCAGAAGGAACTGTGGGGGAAATAGCAGGGGGTGGGAATGACCTAACATCTGTGCAGCGTTTTGACAAGGGTGTTTGGACATGTGTAGGGTGACTGGTGTGGGATTCTGTGTCTATAGAATTCTAGGGGTGTGTGTAGCATGTGCGTCAGGGGAGAGAGAGTTAAAAAGCGAGAGAATGCATGTGACCTTGTACTAAAGGAACAAAGAAGAGACAGGATGAGTAATGAAAAAAAATATGAGTAATGTCATATCTCTCTCTCGCTCTCTCTCTCTCTCTCTCTCTCTCTCTCTCTCTCTCTCTCTCTCTCTCTCATACTCACGCACACACATACCATCGTTTCTGGAGTTTAGAGACAGGAAAATCACAAAACTGTGCTGGACTCAGCTCTCCACTCTTTAGACCAAATTTTAGAAAGAAGCAATTGTGAGAAAGGGTTCCTGACTGCTATTGTGCACTCCAATTTTGCAAATACATTCAACAGCACCATACGCATCAACACAAAAAAAAAAGAAACTTGCCAATTTGTTTTTTAATGTGGCATTCATGCAGAAATTGGTTTGATATAACAAAGAAAAACATGTAAATTAGTGTGTGTGTGTGTGTGTGTGAGGGAGAAGAGAGAGAAGTGTGAGAATACATAAAAATATATTTTATCTGCGACAAAGCCTGAATCATCCGACAACATAGGTTTTTACCCCTCAGCCAGTTATAGCTGGAGGGGTATTGTCGTTGGCTTGGCAGCCGGGCGGGCGGCGTGACAATAATCGTCCATCGCTTGGCTCATGCACAGGCCAGCTTTTTGAAATTTTGCATAGGCACTTCATATGACCTAAACCTGTGCCTGGGGTAGCTAATTTGAATATGTGACCTTTGACCTTGGCACAGTGACCGTGAACATATAAAGTTTGTCCTGTTCTTCAGGCATCCTGGCTGAGGGGTTATGACATTCTATAGAATGGTTATTTTTAAATATGTTTTTATTACTATATTGATTTGATTTACTTTTTTTTAACTGCTTAAATTATTTTTTATGCATACTGGCTACAGGCAACCAAATTAACAAACATTGTTTTTCAACATTACTCCATTACTCATTCTGTACTCATTAAGTCCATGGTAACTTCAAGAGAACATGTTTACATTCTCATTCTTGACATTACACAAAAGAAATCTTCTTATTAACTATGTCACATATGCTACAAAAATTAATCTTTACATTGAATACATTTACCACAGTATCATACAGGCGAATAAAATAAGTCGGGTCAGTTGCCACTGGCAAGTTTCTGAAACAAGCTTCTTCACTACAATCGATTATATAATTACAACCTCTGCAGTTCCAGTGCTGTGTGCAAAAAATGTTTAACGTACAACCCTGATGATGGTAATTGGTTGCACTGTCTGCCAGGCTGCCTTTTTACATGTACAGGTGAGATGAAAGAAAAAGAGATATGGCTGTATGACAGCAGTATTTATCACAAAATCTGTATCATACATCACTCTGTGATGTCAGTAGAAGGTCTAAGTATACCTGCGCACACACAGAGGTGAAATAGAGTAGTGCTATGTAAGCAGATTTGTTACAGACCTATATACATACAAACATACACAGAGCAATCCATCTTCCTGCAAGGCATCCGTCAGAGTTGGGTCATTCCTGATGCAGTCTGAAGGGTTCTCTGAAGGTAAGCAGTTACAAATGTAAATGTAAATGCTTGGTTTAATCATCCATTTTTTTCCATTTAGCCTGAGTATTGTTCCCCATATCTCACTCATTCCAAACCTTTGGGAAATGGGAATGTGTGTGTGTGTGTGTGTGTGTGTGTGTGTGTGTGTGTGTGTGTGTGTGTGTGTGTGTGTGTGTGTGTGTG
>JAOUQZ010000010.1:9101601-9112938 GCA_028564935.1 Neosilurus hyrtlii | reverse complement strand
GGCGCCAGCCTCCCCGCGACCCTAAGTAGGAATAAGCGGTTCAGAAGATGAATGAATGAATGAATGAATGATATTATCTGGGCCAGATGTACAAATAGTGTAAAGAATTCACAAATCCTCTTTTGCTTTTACAAAAAACCTCCTGTCAGGATTTACTGAAGATGTCCTATATGAAGTTATTGATGGAAAGGCGTGGGCAAAGTGGTTCAACTAACTTCACTGCATATTTATTTGTAGGAGGTTTCCTTTCAGACTGCAAAATCATGCAGTGTGGTTCACTAGTCAGTTTACAGCTAATTGTGCCAATGGTTTTAATTGTTTAATGGTGAAAAAAGTAGCAAGAGGGAATAATCTCTTTCATGGTGATTTGGAATGCCAGAAGAAGATGTTATCACTACGTTTTATTTGCAAAGGCATGTTATTCTGTGCATGTTTGTCATCCTACGGTAATTAGTGCTGCTGTTGGTGGCTTGCATTGGTCATTATTAAAATTGACTGATTGCGTCTGTGTTCATTAATTTGCATCGTTGTGCTGATTCGAAAGGTAATGATGAGAGTGGCCCAATTAAAAAGTGTGCATTGGATGTAATGCAGTGTGGAAACTGGGATGCTTAGTTTCTAACATCTTTGCATCAGTAAAATGAAATGTAATAATACTGTATGTAATTAGGGTGGCATAGTGGTTAGCACGTCGGCCTCACAGCAAGAAGGTCCTGGGTTTGAGTTTCAGGCCCGGTGGGACAATTTATTTGTGGAGTTTGCATGTTCACCCAGTGCTTGTGTGGGTTTTCTCCAAATGTATAGCTATCTGAAAGGCCTCTCTCTGTCTCTCCTTCTATTTAGACATGGGACTCGCTGTGCTGGAGAGGTGGCAGCTACAGCGAACAATGGTGTCTGTGGAGTAGGAATTGCCTACAATGCTAAAATTGGAGGTGAGTGATATGATTTGGGAGTTGAAATGGAAGATTTAAATTTTATAATGAATTAATCTAGTCTACTGTTGGAATCTGACTGATTTTATGCCAACTGCTAATCCTCAAATATGACTAATCAGATCATAGTTATTGATTTGCTTCCTGTGCATTTGTTCTTGGTGATCTATCACAATTACCCAAATATACCTGTACCAACACAACTGAGTCATTGTAGTGGTTTATCAATATCAGAACTTGATATGTAGTTTTGTATTCCAGTCACAGAAAGCACAGACAGCTGCTAGACCTGAATTCTCTGCCTTTCTTTTTAATTCTATCATTTTGGACATTTATAAATGCCTCCTTAAACACTTGCATAGATGCATTCAGGCAGAGACGGAACTGTGTGTGATCTCCATATATAAGCAGAGAGAGAGACTAGGTGATGTTCTATTTCCCAATCACAATCCATTTGTGTTTGAAAAAAGACAGACTGGGCAGCTAAGTGCGTTAGTGCCTTAACCTGTGTGGCTCCAGGGCCACGCAAGAGCCAACTTGCATTCACTCTTGCTTCTTTTCAGTACTGTGATTTAAACTGTGATATTCCTGCCAGCATACTCATTTCAGCAGAGAGGAAACTCTGTGGCATGCTGACGGATACCTATTCATCAGCTCTTGCTTCCCCTTTACCTTTTGTTCTCTCTCTCTCTCTCTCTCTCTCTCTCTCTCTCTCTCTCTCTCTCTCTCTCTCTCTCTCTTTCATATCTCTTCTTCTGTATTTGTTATACTGGAATTGCCTCCTTTTTTAACTGATTCAGTCTTGCTTTTTTTTATATTTTTGCTTCATTTTTCTCAGCTGTAAGCATTGCCAGTTCCCTCTATTGTTTCCTACCATTAACACCACAGACACCAAAAGGGTGAGGACAGCACTAGTTTCCTCCAAGACGAATGAAGCCAGACACTGCGTCTTTTTAAACAGTTCCTGCAGTGTCAGAGGGGAGCTGAACACACAGTGGAGAAAGCTCTAACTTACATCTCCTGCATACATTAGCTCACGCACGCCCACAATTGGCTTGTGTTGACAGGGGAGATAGTACATTTACATGTACTCATTAGGCAGATGGTTTTATGCAAAGTGATTTACAATTGAGTTGAGCAGATGGAGGTTAAAGACTTTGCTCAAGGTCCCAACAGTGGCTTGATTTGAAATTTTGATCAGTAAACTGAAACTTTGACTGAAACTGAGCTACCACTGCCTCAAAGCAAAATGCATTATACCCACCCATCGAGCAGAGAAAAAACAATTTATTTCATGTGTTTTATGCTGTATTTACTTAAAAAAAGATATTGCTATAGAACTTGAAAAATGATCTGGGTAAACAAAATGGCTGTAGTTAATGGTAAATCAAGACCATTATAAATATAAAATAAAGTAAATAAGTAAATAAACAGGCCCTGCAATGACCTGGTGAGCTGTTCAGAAGTCCGCTGAAATAGGCGGCAGCCTCCCCGCAACCCTAATTAAGATTAGACAGCTTAATTTAGATTGCCTTAATTTAAAGCTGAAAGTTTTCACTTCAACAATTCCTTCTGGTGGTGTACGGTATGCAATGCTTTTTGTGACAAAATTAAATACATTTAAATATGAATTAATTAAAATCTGAAAAGATTTCTTAAAATATCTTTTAAATAATTTATACTTGACTTATAATCTGAAATTATTTAATTCAGTTCGCCCTGTGCGTGGGTTTCCTATGGGTTCTCTGTTTTTTTCCCACAGTCCAAAGACATTCTTTTTACACCCAAGCCTAGTGGCTCATTAGAGCCGAGGCTTATCCCATGAAACTAGGAGTTCAACTCCTGGTGGATGGGGACCCATCAAGGATTCAAACCCATGATCTCTCGATCATGAGCCCAGCACCTTATGCACTACACCACCAAAGACATGCACATTAGGCTGATCAGTGGTCCATGATGACTCAGTGATTAAGGCTCTGGGTTCCTGATCCGAAGGTTGGGAGTTTAATTCCCAGTACCACCATGCTGCCAGTGTTGGGCTTTTAAGCAAAGCCCTTAACCCTCAGTTGTATAAAAAATTATCACTGTAAATCACTTTGGATAAGGTGTCTGCCATAAATGTAAATGTTCTTGCTAATTTGCTGGAAAAGGGCATCTACCAAATGCCATAGATGTAAATGTTTTGAAAGTGGTAAATGCTTTACAATTCCAACTTTTTTTTTTAAATGTCTTGCAAAAACCAAGATTAATGTAAGGGTTTTTTCCTTTGTTTTGTTTTAACAGAAACATTTTGAGAAAAAAACATCAGATAATGTGCTGTTGATTTATGTTTAAGTTTTTATAGAGGCTAATGATTATTTACAAATCATAGTGTCCAATCTTAACTGTAAGTTCAATGTAATTAATTTGTAGTGCACAATATACTAACAATCATGAAATTCCACAATACAGAGGCACAATTAGTAAAAATGTTGAAAAAAGAAACGTTTAGTGCAATAAGCTTTGTGTTCCAGGCTCTCTGAATTGCAATCTCTCAAACACACTCAGAAAAGTTAAAATAGGTGGTGATGTACAGTAGTGTGCAAGATTATACACCACCACTTTTGTCTAAAAGGGCTCCTAATAAAAATAAGTAAAATATTTCTTCTCCCCCAGGCAAGCCATATCTCTCAATGTCTATGAAGAGAGGCAAGTAAAAGTACCATTGCTGATTTTTATCAAGAGTAGGCTGCATAGCCATCAGCATGTTTCTGCCCTGCGATGGCCTGGCGAGCTGTCCAGAGTGTACTCTGCCATCGCCCAGAGTTGGCTGAGTTGGGTGTCAGCCTCCCTGCAACCCTAATTAGGATTAAGCGGTTCAGGAAATGGATGGATGGAGAGAAGGATATTAATTCTTTATATTTTATTGGTGAAAATGTATTAAATAATGCTATTGTAGGCAATGAGAATAAAAAAAAAATCTCGACAAGTATATTGAGGTAAAAGTGTGGCCAATAAACAAAAACACTGAAAATACCAATTTTTCACAAAAATTTAAAGGTGTCGCAAATGTAATTTTTTTTTTCTTTTGCAAAGCATTAATAAGCTTATAACCATATGGAATGGTTTAGCAAGTGAAGAAATTAAAAAATTATGTGAACACTATGCCTAAAAGCTTAAATGCTGTAATCAAAGTAAAAGGTGGCCACACTAAAATTTTCTCAAAAAAGAGACTGTTATTTTTGTTATTACTATATATTGTTGTTTGTTTATTTATATTCATAAATACGATATTACATTAAATAAATACTTGAATAGTACTTGGTTTCTGATTTATCTTCATTTTTTTAAGTTGTATAAGTGTACTCACTAAACCGAGTTAAGCTATGTATTTATTTATTTTTTTAAAGTAACTACATAGCTAAACTGAGTTTAGCTATGTATTTATTTATTTTTTAAAGTAACCTTTAATTTGTGTCAAAGCAAATGAACTAACATTTCTCAGAGCTACAAGATAAAGGCTATTGGGATGGAGCCTAAAATAGATACTGTTGCGTATTAGCAGATGGCCTAAGATGCAAAGAGCATTGCAGTACATTAAAACGTGAAAAAAGAAAAACAAAATACACACTTTCTCATTACTTACATTTACTCACACTTATACCAAACATGGGCCTATTCCATTGGTCGCCATATCAACCTTGTGTTTACAGTCCAAATCTCCAGGCAAAGCCTATGGGGTAAGTCCTGGACCTGGTTATACTAGGGGTTGGTTATACCAGAGTTCTGTTATACCAGGGGTTTCCTCAAGGCTGAGGCGGGGAAAGGCAACAGGTTTCCTCAGTCACAAAGCACACATAATGGCTTTTCCAAAACAAATGGAAAAATATGGTGTTTTATGTCTTCGAAAGCTGAACGAGACATTTCCCCAAGTGCGAGCTAAACCATGTTTTCAATTCCATTAATCACTTTTGTCAGAGAAAGAATTTAATGCTAGCATGTAAAAGATGAAATTATCCATTGCTTTAGAAATATGTGATCTAAACATGGCACACAAAAATGGACAGTTTTTTGAATTCAGTGTTTTCACTGCAGCATGAACACTGGTGGACAAGATACACATTTTGATAAAATAGCAAAATAAATGAGTGATGGTGCTTAACCTACTGTTTGCCATCTTACGTCACTTCAGCATTTCTGATGGTGGTGTAAATGCAAATAGAAGGCCTTGAAGGTATATAGTTCTTCAGAGAACTCCTTAGAGGGTACTTTCTCCTAATGAGTTCCTAGAACTGCTTGGTCTGGAAGCAGCCTCTCTCTCTCTCTCTCTCTCTCCCTCTCTCTCTCTCTCTCTCTCTCTGTGGACATGGATGCTGATGTCCCTCTCATATACTTTTACTATAGGAGATTGCAGCACCTGGTATACCTCCCTTTGCTGTCCCAGAACTGGGTAACTCATCAGTTGGGGGGGGTGTTATTGTCAAGTATACTGTACAGTAATTGTGACCTCGTCTTTTTTGGTAGGTGTGCGTATGTTGGATGGTGAAGTGACAGATGTGGTGGAGGCTCAGTCTCTTAGCATCAACAACCAACACATCCATATTTACAGTGCCAGCTGGGGCCCAGAGGATGATGGGAAGACAGTGGATGGCCCTGCCAAGCTGGCTATGGAAGCTTTTCTACGAGGAGTTACTGAGGTCAGTCTGTGAAATTGAATGTCAAACTGGTTAAGCTACATTTCAGTCGGCATTCGGAATACTCTCAGTCACTGCTCCCTCACATTTTAGTGCATAATGTGCATGGAAACCTGAGTGAGTGTGGTAACACTCAGCTGTTACAGCTCACTTAAATGTTTTGATGCCGAACAAGAGCATTCAAACAGAAGCCATTGCAACAGAGCTCAGCCATTCTGTTACATCTATAGGGATTTTCCTGAACTGTGATGAAATATGTGCTTTGTAAACCTTTCTGTTTTTTGGAGAGGGGTTCACAGAGTAGACACACCTACACACGTCAGATTTTTTTCATCAGAGACATGGCTGGCCTTTGATAACCCAGTTAGCTGCACTGGGGGGACAGCAGTGACAACCTGGTGATAGTCGGGCTTGAACCCCTGACCTTAGGATCAGTAATCCAGCACCCTATCACTGGGCCACCACTGGCCCTTAAGTGCAGCATATATAGAACATTTTTGAACTCAGGAAAATGCTTTTCAAATAAAATAACTTAATAAGTCCTTAGAAATATTCAACATGTTTGACCTTTGTACTGACTTTTGTACCCCTATCACACTGTCTAGTATCTTGCCACATGACACATTAAAAAAATAAAATAAAATAAATTCTTTATGTAGATTAAAAATGTGTATTTTCACCAGAATTAAAATCCTGTGCAGTGTTGTCCACAGAATTTGCAGTAACCTGTGATGAATTAATTGTAACCTGTTCAGTCTTGTTCTGACATTGTCTGTGCAGCACAGGCTTCTGTATTTGGTTTCTTAGAGCAAAATGATTTAAGATGAAATAAATCAAGACATTAGCTATACTGCTATTAATTAAAATAATGATCCAGTCCAGAAATCCTAAAACCAAAAATTTCAAAGAACAAATTTTATTTCAAGCAATATATGCTACAATTTTCATAGCATTTTACTTGTTCTCTGGGCAGTTTCAGCCATTTAACTTTGAAAATAATAAATAAAATCCACAGCCCTAAACAAAATAATACAGTTAAAATAATAACTATTTTCTCTGGATGTGAGGTCTTTGCATTCTACATCATTGTTTTTTTGTGGGGTTTTTTTACTCATTCATTTTTTCTTTGTTCTCAAGGCTTTTCTTGTTGCTTATTCTGCTCAGTGCTGTTTGTTTGTTTTGGGCTTTTTTGATTTTTGCTTCTCTCAGTCTCCAAGGTCACACCGTGGCCATTCTTTCTAATTTTCTTATTCTATGACTTGAATCTTAATGATATTGGATGATGATTTTGTAACTAGAAAGATACCATTAAGAGAATTGTTATTTATTTATTTGTTTACTTATTTGCCTTTTTTTTTTGAGGTGGTTGCAATACACTCACTTTATATCTCCTACAAAATCACATGAGCTGTTGACTGTAGCCCACCATCAAAACTATTCTTAGTGGGTGACACTGAGAAAATTATCAAAACTACATATAACAAACAGATAATGTCATCATTGACAACAAACACTATTTCCTCCCTTTTAATGCACTTAATATTTGTGCAAATCTTTGTTCTGCAGCAGGGAATGTTTTGTTTGTTCTTTTTTGAAGGAAAGTAACAACATCAAACTAAGAGACTCTTTTTAATAAGTTATACATCTTTATATGGAGAATGGAAGATTTATGTACGTTTGTATGTACTCCATTGTGGCATACACGTGTGTTTCATATAGGGTCGAGGTGGTCTGGGCTCTATTTTTGTGTGGGCATCAGGTAATGGTGGACGGGAAAAGGACAGCTGTAACTGTGATGGCTACACCAACAGCATCTACACACTGTCCATTAGCAGCACGACTCAGTATGGCAACGTGCCCTGGTACAGTGAAGCTTGCTCCTCCACACTTGCTACCACCTACAGCAGTGGCAACCCCAACGAGAAACAGATTGTGAGTACTGCACGCACACGCTACATTTTTGGCCATAAGCACATTAGGCTATAAACCAACAACTAAAACTTAAATGTCACATACTATATTATTAGCATTATTAACAGTAACATTATTAATTGGTTGTTATGTACTGATATCCATACTGGCAAAGATTCATGATCATCAGCAAAGCCAAAATTCTGTGCTTTACTGAAGTTCATGCTTCTTAAGTTTTAGTTTAAACAGTGCTGTATATATGCTTAAATATTCAGATTAAATAGAATTTGAAAATGCCTCCCACAGAAAAAAAGACATGCTAATCAGCCTATTGGATATTGGATACTCTGGATTGCCCCTCGGTGTGAATGTGAGTGGAAATGATCACATGTCTGCTTTCTCCCATGATGCTCTAACAAGCTGTTAAGAGTGCACCCCACCTTCGCCCAGAGTCGGATGGATCATTTTTTCTCATTTAATTACTGGTGTATTAAATATGTAAACTATAGTTTATACAAAGTATTTTCCAGACTCCCCAGGCCACTGTAATAGTAACACCTGTATACCAGCATATTTATTAGCCACTGATATGGCTACAGCACATAAAATCATGGAGATACAGAGGAGTGACTTAATGCTCACTTAATCAGTCACTTAATGCTCACATCAAACACATGGTCACAGTGCCTTTAATCATGGCATGGCATGGTACTAGACATGTGGAGATTCTCACACACAACAGTATCTAGAGTTTACATAGACTCATGTTAAATAACATAAATCATGTAGTGGGCATCAGTTCTGCCAGTGGCAATGCCTTGTCGAAAAAAGATCAGAGAAGAATAGCTAGACTGCTGACAGGAGGGTAGCATTAATTCATCAGTCCTTGAGGTGGATGGGCTACAACAGCAGAAGACCACATAAGGTTCCACTCCTGTCAGCCAAGAAAAGGAGTCTTAAACTAGAGTGATAATGATCACCCAAACTAAACAGCTGAAGACTGCAAAAAGTGGTTGAGGTTCTGTAGAGTCCAATCTCTTCTGACTTATACTCACATTTTTTCCCCATTTTGATGTTTGATGTGTACATGAAGTGAACTCCTGAGCTGAATAGTTAAACATATTAACTAGTGTAAGGTGGCATGTGTTTGTTTGTTTTCTTTGTTTAATAATTATAAGATATGAGGCATGAATTCATCATTTGAGGATTTTAAAATATTTTCTGATACATGACCATTCTAATAATGTTCATTCATTTATTCATTCATTCATTCATCTTCTTCCGCTTCTTCCGGGGTCGGGTCGCGGGGGCAGCAGCCTAAGCAGTGAGGTTCAGACATCCCTCTCCCCAGCCACTTCCTCCAGCTCTTCCGGAGGGACGCCAAGGCGTTCCCAGACCAGCTGAGAGACATAGTCCCTCCAGCGTGTCGGCCCTGGGGTCTCTTACCGGTTGGACATGCCCTAAACACCACAGCAGGGACGCTTTTGGAAGGCATTTTAATTAGATGCCCGAGCGACCTCAACTGGCTCCTCTCAACGCAAAGCAGCAGCGTTTCTACTCCGAGTTCCTCCGGGATGACAGAACTTCTCACCCTATCTGTAAGGGAGAGACCTGCCACCTTGCTAAGGAAGCTCATTTCAGCCGCTTGTATTCGCGATCTCGTTCTTTCAGTCACTACCCAAAGCTCATGACTATAGGTGAGGGTAGAAACGTAAATTGACTGGTAAATTGAGAGCTTTGCCTTCTGGCTCAGCTCCCTCTTCACCACAATGGACTTTATGCCTTACAGCAGAGGCTGCACTGATCCGCCTGTCAATCTCCCTCTCCATCCTTCCCTCACTGGTGAACAAGACCCCGAGATACTTGAACTCCTCCACTTGGGGTAAGACCTCATTTTAGACCCAGAGGGTGCATTCCACCCTTTTCCGACTGAGAACCATGGCCTCAGACTTGGACATCCCAGTTGCCTCACACTCAGCTGCGAATCGATCCAGCGAGAGCTGAAGGTCCTGGCTCGATGAAGCCAAAAGAACAATGTCATCTGCAAAAAGCAGAGATGAGATCCTATGGACACCAAACCAGAACCCCTCAACACCTTGACTGCGCCATGAAATTCAATCCATAAAAATTTTGAACAGAACGGGTAACAAAGGGCAGCCTTGGAAGAGTCCAACCCCCACTGGAAACGAATTCGACATGTTGTTACCAATGAAGACCAAGCTCTGGCTCCGGCAAAACAGAGACTGAACGGCCCATAGTAATGGGTCTGGTATTCCATATTCCCGGAGGACACCCCACAAGATAGCCCGGGGGACACGGTTGAAAGCCTTCTCCAAGTCCATAAAGCACATATGGATAGTTACGCAAACTCCCATGTCCCCTCCAGGATCCTGTAGAGCTAGTGAAGAGTGCTGCAGCCGGAACCACATTGTTCCTCCTGAATCCGAGGTTCAGCTATCGGCCGGATCCTCCTCTCCAGTACTCCTGAATAGACTTTCCCAGGTAGGCTGAGGAATGTGATTCCATGATAGTTGGAACACACCCTCCGGTCCCCTTTCTTAAACAGAGGAACGACCACCCCGGTTTGCCAATCCAAAAGTACGGCCCCGGATAAACACGCGATGTTGTTGACCTTCAGAAAATGTTGCAAGACTCAGCAGGCCAACCTAATCTCATACATATAAATGAGTACAGACAGGTTTTTATTCTTGCAAACAGTGCTCTGTATCTGATAAGCATGTCTCGAGACACCACTGTGTCCATTCAGAGCTGTGCATCTCATCACATTGCTGTCCGTCTCACTCATTTGTTCACTCAGACGCGCTTCTAATAAACAGCAAGTATGATTACAGGTAAATTACACTTAAAGGATTTAGCCATGGATTTAGCCTTTTGTATATTTATTTAAAGTCAGTGTACAGACCCACGCATACATGCATGCATGCATGCATGCAAACAGACACCTACATGCCCATTTCTGCCTTTTCTTGAAGAGAATCTGTGTGTGTGCAAAAGAAGAACAGCTGTTCTGAAATGCTAGCTTTCGTGCACATTTACAAACAGTGTTTAATTGTTCTACAAATGGAGGATAGGTAACAGCTGGCACACCTTGTGATGAAAAAGGATGTGATATGAGCCGAGAGAAAATTTTCCAGTGTCTGCATTCTTGCATGCTCTCGCAAGCTGTATAGTAAAATATCTCATGGCCTCAGGGGATTAGGCTTGCACTGGTCAGGTGCTTAAAATCATGTTCAGGTATTTACTAGGAACATTACAGACCTGTTTGTCTTCTATGTCACAAAATTCACAGAAAAGAGAAAGATAAAGAGAGATAAGGGTTTGATAGTAAGTGCATTATTGAGTTCAATAATGTGTTAATGTTACCGAATGGGGCCAAAATCTGCACACAAAATCTATGTAAAATAAAAGCATGCATATATATATATATATATCTTTTGAGTTTTGGGGTGCTCTTTTTATGGTGTCTTCAATTACACCACACTGGCTTACAAGAAATTTAGACAAAGCTTAGTTAATTACACTTGTGGGTAGGATTTATAGTTTCAACAATGTACTCTAATAAGCCTTTTAAACATTTCATGCTTAAATGTTCTACTTCTTGAGGTGTTCACTATATTCTTCTGCCTGAGGGACAATCACCTAATTCTGTATGATTTCCAGTAATTATATATTGCCAGTAAGAGTGATTGTGAGTTTTAGAGATGAGCATCTCTCTCTTTCTCTCTTTCTCTCCCTCTCTCTCTCTCTCTCTCTCTCTCTCTCTCACACACACACACACACACACACACACACACACACAC
>JAOUQZ010000010.1:9044593-9085695 GCA_028564935.1 Neosilurus hyrtlii | reverse complement strand
ATTTGGGAAAGACACTTTGTTTGCTGGCTTTACGCTAACAGTTCACAATAGATGTGTTCATCACTTTCATGTGTCCTCTGGAACATTTTTATTTTTGTTTTTGTTCTTTCAGCATGATTCTGTGCGTTCTGAATCGGCAGTGAGTTGACCTCTCCGTACTATCAACATATATAGAACAAGATATCACACATACTGAAACACACAAAACAGTGAGAAATGTGATATTTTAAAAGTCACTGCATCATCTGGAAATAAAAAGTGATGGAAGAATTGCAGTGACATCTGTATATTATATTTTACCTTACCGATACACCGGTCCCTCAGCCAGATGTTGATAAGTCTTTCTCTGACTATCATTATGAGCATTCATTTGTCTTTATCACTATTGGAAAACACTATATAGAGAAATTACTAAGCGGAAGAAAATTACTGAAAAGGCACAATTTTAACAGGAGGAAAATAATGTGAAGAGTTTATTCTTGTTTTAATGAGGAGGTGCTTTATTACTACCTCCTCCTGAGACAAATAATTGCAGTAATATTGACGTATCCTAAAGTTTCATCTGTAGTGTTAATAAATAGATTAGTTTGACTCTTGTTATTGATATTGCTCACTGTAATCAATATTACTGAAATTACAAATACAGCAGTTAGAATATATTAGTAGTTGTACAATAAATATATTGCATTGGATGCACTATGCCTTCACAGTATGCTAAATGGGGCTCTTATTCTGTCTTCATTCTTTCGCTGCTGTTGTAATGTTTGTGTGCAAGTGCTTTTCTGGATGTACAATTTACCTGTTACAAGGAACAGTAACAGCTGTGTAATTGTTGACAAAAAGAATAAATGTACTGAAGCTTAATCATTTTGTAATTTCATTCATTCTTTTCATTATCAAATATTAGATTTCCGGGGAGGCTGGAGCCCCTCAACCAACTCTGGGCGAAGGCAGGGTACACTCTGAACAGTTGGCCAATTCATTGCATGACACACACAACCATTCACACTCACATATTGGAGCAATTTGAAAGAGCCAGTTAGCGTAAAGTGCATGTCTTTGGACTGTGGGAGAAAATGCAAGCAGGGGGTGTACATGAAAACTCCACAGGACGAGCGGCAACCACCCGAGCTGAAAAATTAAGTAGTATCACAAATAAAAACAACTGAAGTATAAATACACTATGAACATTTGACTGAACTATTAGATTCACAGATGGCATAGAATTATACAAAGTACTATGAATTTAATAAATCCAATTTTGTAATAAGTTTATATGATTTACCTCTGATACTTTGTGCTCTATCAAGATTAAATCCTACACTAAAGGTAACATGTTATGAGAAACTAGAAATTTCAGTTGTATTCTTTTTTAATGTACTGTATGTATGGTTTACTATCGCATAAAATACCCTTCAGACTGTACCTCTTCGTAGTAAATTTCCAAAACTTTTCTGGGGTGTCCCCTTCCCGTACCCAGTACACCTTGGACCATAGGCCATAGGTCCAAGGTGCTGCTACACGCCTCGCCCGACTCGTTCAGCTGTTTTTCACCTGGGGCCTCCGGCATCACTAAATATATTTTCAGTCAAAATTACTTTTACCTGCTAACAGCCATGACCTCACCTTTGCCCTGAGTTAAATGAGATAGCGGTTCAACAAATGAATGAATGTTGTTCCATGGTCAGACCCATATTAATCTTAAAAGACTAAAAATATACATGAACACGATGGTGCTCAACTCATGAGATACTGTTATAATTAGGGGGCATGTGATTGTTGTGATTAACATGCTTCTTTTTCTGTTTTGCAGAGTGCAGTGCTGGTTTGTGGCTCTTTCTGCAAGGTTGTGTGAAGTCCTGTCCTCCAGGTTTCACACCTGGCCTACAGCTCCTGAATCTCTCTCTGGAGAACTGGGTGGAACAGTCCTCTGTGCAAGCGTGTCTGGTCTGCCATCCTGCTTGTCAGACGTGCTCTGGGCCTGGTGAGATCGAGTGCCAGTCCTGCCCACCTCATAGCCACCTAGTGGGCACATCCTGCCTGCATCAGAACCAGGTGCAGCGCAAATCTCCCATCGCCCCAGTGCTCCACAGTGAGGAGGCAGACTCAGAGATGCCCAAAGTGGACACATCCTCACATGTGCCTGTACTTTTGGCTGTGCTGAGCTGTGCCTTTATTCTAGCTATGTTCGCAGCTGTTTTTGTGCTGCTACAGCTGCATTCAGGAGCAGCCAGCGCTCCATTCTGTAGGAGAACCAAACTGCAGGTGACAGACTCGAGTGGCAGAGGTGTGCGGGTCGGGTTCAGCTTTGGGTTCGGATTGGGTCGGGATTTGACTAACAGCAGGGTGCTGTACCAAGGGATTCCCACTGTGTGGGGGGACGAGGACACTGCAGGTGGGGTGAACTCAGAGAATGAATCAGAGAATGAAGAACTGGACTGCCACAGTGAAAAGGCAGCTTTTATACAGACTCATAGTGGTCTCTAGTGCTCCTGATGACCCATGTCCTGCTTTTCATTCAATGCCTCAGTCTTCCTCTTGCAGGGTGAGTGAGCAGATCTAGCCGTTTCTTTTCTCTCCCATGTTGTGCATTGTAGTCAGGCTAACAGACTGAAGATGAGGAACAAGTCTGTCCCACTTCAGGCCCTGTTATGTTCTGGACTCTTCCAAGTGAAGACAAACACACACAAACACACAGCTGTGTGTATGTTTTCAGGTGGGAGATTCAGAGTTAAGGGATGAGTCATTCTAGTGATTGGATTTGAATCTGTGATGATTCCCAGTAGGACAGCCTGGCTCCACAAATCTAGAAGTTCCCTTTATTTTGAATTCTTTTTGGTGGTTCAAGTTGTAGGATTCAAACTGCAAATTAATCTTAGTGTTTGTGAGTAAGAATGCTAATATTTTATTTGGAGCTGAAAAGGGCTTAAATTATTCAGCTTGGCCTTTTAGTATCAGTGGTATAGCCTGAGTTTAGGCAAAATAATCCATTACACAAAAAGAGCCATTGAACATTGCATAAATTACATACATGTACGTAGTTTCATCATTAATACATTATAAGCAAAAACTTATAAGCTAAATAGCCCCACTTGCACCTGTAAGTTCTTTACATTCCTGTATTTGTGATTTTTTTTTTTATTGCTTAAGGACATCAGATTATTCCAGATTGCTTGGATTATCCTGAAAACAGTGGAGGTAGACATTAAGGTATTTTGAGAATAACAGACTTAGAGAGTTGAAGCAAGCCCTTAAGCAATCCACAAGAAATTGTGGCCACAAGTAGAATACGATATTATTGCCATACTGTTGATGCACTACCCTCTCTACTGAAAGACTTTAGTTTATCAGAAGTAAACTGATCATTCAAGTACTCTTGAAATTACAATGAAGCTACCTGAAGTTTGGATAATTTTAGGCTTTAGTTTGGATGATTCTGTGAAAACAATTACACAAGCAAACCTTAAGGTGTTGTAGTTCCATCCTTTAATTTGGCTTCACCAGCAGCAATCAATCACAATTAAAATCGATAGCTAATGCTGATCAAAAGTAGTAGATTATATATTCACGGAAACATCATGGGAAAACAGAGGTCTAGCTTAGTTTTCACTTGGTTTACCAACATTTCCAAATTCATCCCGTGTCCAAGAAAAAACTTTAATATATCCACACAGTGGTAGATCTAGTAAAATAACCTGTGAAATGCTTATATTTTTCTTTTAGATCAAGACTGATCTAAATTTTGCAGTTAACAGATAAGGTTTAATAGAAACGTGAAACCAGGATGATCACCAAACTATGCTGGAGCATGCTTGGTCGTGATTAGCATTTCACATCTACCAAGGACCCAATTCCTGGCAATATAAATTTAGTAATTTGGATTAAACACACCTAAAATAATTCCTTGGCTATTAGGTTAGTCATGAGATGTGTTTTGCTGGGTGTTAGTTTACCATAATACCATAACACCTGAAAGAGGTCCAAAACTGGATTTGAGAAACTTTCATCTTGATCAGTCCCAAGTAAAATACTTATGGATAAATTGGCTTGGAATGTCTGGGAGTTGAAATAACCTTGTATAATGAGTTTTCTTTTTTCTCATGCGGTGGACAGAGTAATTTCCTTTGCCCCAAAGGAAATTTTATTGATTTTGAGGTTTGAAGCACTAAAAGCTGTCAGAACCAGTGTGGTATGGGGCTCAAGAGAGTGTTTGGCATTTGTTTCACATAAGATCAATGTAAGTCCTGTGACTGGGTCTCTGTGTGCCATGCTCTGGATTTTGTTATAGTGTAGTTTCAACATGACAAACACCTTGATGGAAATGCTGCTCATGTATAAAACTAATAATTCCTCTGTTTCAGAAATAAGTATGAAGTGCATAGGGTTCTGTCATTTGATTGTGTTCATAATTTAAAATATGTTGGTTAACTTGTTAAATAAATTTGAAGCAAATTTACTCTGGTTTTGATTTTATTTTTTATTTTTTTAATTGTAATCCAATACTTGTGTTTATACAAATGTTCCTCTCTTTAGTACTTCTCTTCTCTATAAACCAACCCACCACTTTAATAGGAACATGTACAGGTATGTATATATACATACATACATACATACACACACATATATATATAGTTTGTGTGTGAAACATAATTTTTGATAGATTTATACATACATCTATATATACATAGTAGTTAAATTGACAGCTACCTCACAGCAGTACGACTCACTTGGAGTTTCTCTGCAACATATGCTCTGTGTTATAATGGATTATTTTCAACAGTCCACTTGACAGTCCAGAGACACCTCTCAGAAGGCCCAGTTCAACAGGATGTTGTTGATTCTTTGCCTTTGCTTTTGAATTTTTGAGCAATCTGACTCTTTTTTTTTACATCCTTTTTTAAAACTTAGACAACCCTTTTACTCCTGATGTTTGTGGTATAGCTAAAATAGTCTAAAAAGCTAAAATATAAAACAATATATTACTAAGTTTTATCAGATGAGTTTTGCAGATAAAAATAATGATAGGTGTCTGTTTTCTTTGGATATGGCTGTGTGTGTATGTGACTTGTACAATGACTGGAAGAAAAGAGTAGGGAGAAGGAAAGAAAGAGCTTATGATTCAAAGCATCCCAAATTATATGTCAAAGATGGTGGACATTTGAATGTATGGCAGCCAGTGGTGCAGGGTCATTGGTGTTTGTTGATGTTCATTGATGAATGCAGGATGCATTCTGAAGAGCTATACTTTCTGCTCCAATTCAGTCAAATACCGCAAAACTGATAAAAACACATCACAAGTACAAATAAATAATGACCAAAGACATACAGCAAAAGCAACCCAAGAGCTTCTTAAGGATAACAAACTAAACATTTAATTGTTTTTAACATTCAACTCAGCATGCTCTTCACTTACTGAAGGCAAGACTGAAGGTAGAAAGACCCACAAGCAGCAACTGAAGGCAGCTAAAGTAAAGGCCTGGAGAACCAGCAGCAGAGAGGAAACTCAGCACTTGGTGACACCTAATTTTGTTTTTGTTAAACCACTTGAATAAAATATGAAATTCTATACTGCAATCACATCTTGATTGCCTTATTTCAAATCCATGGTGTACAGATGTAGAAATACTAAAATTGAAACAGTGAAAATACTAACAGACTTAGCTGTATGTATATATACAATCTCTCAGTACCTTACAAATAGTTAAGCCCCATTTACAGTACATTTAGTGTGGTTTTAGCAATAAAGTAAGTTGGGGCTTTCAGAATAATGTAATTACCAGCATGGTAAAGCTCTAAAGGCCAGAACAAGAAATTACTGTGGAAAGGTTATATATGTACACGAGGAAATATAGAAAATTTAGACAATAGCTATTCCTTATTTGTAAGTTATCCATGGTTTTATATTCATAACCCAACGTTGAATGTTTACTGTGTCAAATGCACTGGAAGAACATTAATAGATTTATGAGTGGCAAATCTTAGCTTTATCAGTGTCTGAAGAGAGAACTTCCATGCTCTCTAAATCATGGCGAGATATAGTTTATTAACATAGTCCTTAGAAAAACGATTTCCATAATTAACTCTGCTGGGAGAAAGGTCCAGCTCTCCGAGGGATTTTTTCCTTGCTTTTTTTTTTTTTTTTTTACCATCGCTGCGGGCTTACGCTTTGTGGATGTGTAAGGTTTGTAGAAGAAATGTTTTAATT
Organism: Neosilurus hyrtlii; assembly: GCA_028564935.1. Lineage (NCBI taxonomy): Eukaryota > Metazoa > Chordata > Actinopteri > Siluriformes > Plotosidae > Neosilurus > Neosilurus hyrtlii. The sequence continues at coordinate 9,079,490 of JAOUQZ010000010.1, read as the reverse complement.
CTTTATCAAATTAGTTTTTGACTATGCAAGGCTGGTTTGCAACATCACTTGTAAAAAGCACTATACAAAAAAAATTTTTTTGATTTGGCTCAGAGTTGGGGAAGAATTTTTGCCCCAAGTGGAGGAGTTCAAGATTCTCGGGTTCTTGTTCACAAGTAATGGCAGAATGAGTGAGACATGGACAAACAAAACTGCATTGCATCAGCAATAATAAGGGTGCCGTATGGTCTGTTACGGTGAATAGGAAGCTGTGCCAAAAGGTCATTAGATTTGGGTAGTGGCTGAAAGAATGAGATCGCTGTGTGTGTCTCAAAAGCAGCTGAAATTAGTTTTCTTTGGAGAGTGTCTGGGTTCAGCCTTAGAGGGAAATGAGCTCAGAAATCCAAAGAGGATCTCGGGACAGAATTGCTGCGCCTCCACATTGAAGGGAGTCAGCTGAGGTAGTTCAGGGATCTGATTAGAATGCCTCCTGGTCCCCTCCCTTTAAAGGTTTTCCGGGCACGTCCAACTGGGAGGAGGCTCCAGGGCAGACCCAGAACTCGCTGGAGGGATTATATATCCCATTAGGCATGGGAACACCTCTGGATCCCCCAGGAGAAGCTGGAGAGTGTCACTGGGGTGAGCGATGCATGGGTTTCCCCTCCTAGACCTGTTGCCTCTACAACTAAGGGGCAGAAAATGGTTAAATGGATGGATAGATCCTACTGCTGAGAAATGTGCCTATACCCAGCCTTCCCTGTCAGCATGCAACCTTAAATGATATGGCTGCAAGTCAGTTTCATGAAGAGAAAATCAATATTTGTTTTCAGACAGGCCAAAACAGAAACCCATTTGGGTTTTAATGTACAGTTGACAAAAATAAGTACAGCACATGAACAGATTACACAAACTTGTTTTTGAATGTGATTCATAGCAATCTGTGGCCTCTCTTCAAAATGAGTAATTTATAAGGGTTTGGTGCTATAATATTGGCCTGCGTTTGTGCTTTCTTTGTAGCAGCCAAACGAACGCATTGAGGCCGCAATATCCTAAAATGGTTCCGCCTACACCTGTATGATGGTGCACAAATTTCAACAATTAGTTTAAGATAGAGGCATTTTGCCTTCCTGGCTGACTCATTCTTCAATCAAGTACAGACACAAATACTTCATTTGTACATCTCTATTTATTCAACCCTGACCCCTTGAACAGATTAATTTCTTACTTATACCCCCTCAATCTAACCAAGCTGCACAGATGTCGTTCTTAATCTAAAGCCTGACACATCATTACAATTCTTTGCTCCTTCTGTCACTTGTTCTGGCGGGCAGATTGAGAAGTAATGGTTAGAGCCCACTCTGAAGTTTTCTGCACCCCAGGGTAGCTTCAGAATCAGTTTGCTTCACCTGAACACTGACTTTTGTAATTTGATGAAAAACCTTTCATTACCAACAGGCAATTTTTCACCTGAATTTGATGATCCTCCATGGACCTGGTGTCTGAGCAGGGAACAAAGTTTGCTCTATTGCTCTACAAAAAGAGCATCTACATTAAAGAAAATAAGTGATTGTTTTTCCAGCATTTGGAATATTCATTAATTCATTTTCTGATCCGCTTAATCCTAAGCTGGCGCTCATCTCAGCCGACTCTGGGCGAGGGCAGCGTACACCCTGGACAGCTCGCCAGGCCATCGCAGGGCAGAAATACACTGACAGCAATGCAGCCTACTCTTTACAAAAGTCAGCAATGGTCCTTTTACACAGTGAGAGACATGGCTGGCCCCCATGTGGAATATAGATGGTAGATAAAAAGGGCATCACCAGTGGAAAAAATCTCTCATTCCCATTATACACCATCCAGTTCCTCAGTGCCCCCTGCCTGTGTAGTGAGGACTAACACTCAGGGACATGTCTGTAACACTGTTTCAGCATTTTCATTAGAGTAATGTGGGTAATGTGCCTGTGTAGTAAGGACTAACACTCAGGGACATGTCTGTGATATAAACTGGCATAGACATGTCTGTAACACTGTTTCAGCATTTTCATTAGACCCCCCCCCCCCACTGGTTTACTCTGTATTGAACTCATATTTATATATGGAGGGGGGGAAAAAAAGCAATGGTCAGGCAGAAAAACAATTTCAAAAAAAAAAAAATGCCATGGCTGATGTTTATTAAATATCAACTTGAGCTACTTTGCATTTTCTTTCTTTTTTTCTTTTGCATTTCTTCATTTTACATTAACATTCTTCCAGGAAGGAATTGACACAAAAGGAGAAACAAAAATATTGCCTCACAAAACAAGGGAAAAAATATATATATATTTTTTTTAAATCCCCATTTTCTGTTCACACCATACTACACATGAGAAGACCACTGTCCAAAAGTAAGAATGTATTGTGTAGGTACAACAGTCACAAGTGGTAAATGCAAAAATAACTTGAATGTCTGTTACATGTAAAATACATATATATGTATTTGTATATGTACATACATATACATTTATACACACATACAAACCAATCTACCATAACATTTACACCACCTGACTGGTCTGGTGAGGTAGGCATCCCCATACTCACCAAGCTTCGATGCACTGTGTTCAGACACCTTTCTATCAGTCAACAAATTTTAGCTAGATCAGACCAGATGTACTCACCCAGTTTTTCTGCTTTTACAATGTGGCCCTTGTCCAAGTCACTCAGATCCTTACACTTGCTCATTTTTCCTGCTTTGAACTTTCACTTTCTGCCTAACACATCCCGCTCCTTGGCAGGTGCCAACATAATGAGATAATATTCATTTCATGTAACTGCCACATTGTAATGGCTAAATGGCTGGGTCTATTCATCTTCAAAACAGAAGTTCCTGTGGGGTGTTCCTGGGATGCAGCGGTAAGTACCTCCCAAACCTGGTCCAAGGAAGAACAATCAGTGAACTGGCAAGAGTGTCATGGGTACCCAAGGCTCATTGATATGCAAAGACTAGTATGGCTGGTCTGATCCCACAGAAGAGCAACTGTGGCACAAACTGGGGAAACTATTTATCTTAACTATGATAGAAAGGTGTCAGAACACACTACATTGCAGCTTGCTGTATATATGGCTGCCTAACTGCAGACCAGGCAGGTGGTGTTAAATGTTATGGCTGATCACTGTGTATATTTATATACAGTGTGTATATTATATTTCTATTTTTTTTCTTCCTTAAATCTTGTTCTAGTCAGTCACTTTCTCAGGATGATCTAAGAATAGAACACAGTTAAAGCTCTCCAGGAACTGACATACTTCTGTTCATTAATCTCACCAGCCTCTCGGTAGACCTGTTCTTTTAGACTATCTGACCAGGTCAGAAACCATAAGTGTTTATATAGTGTAGATAAAGGCAACAGTGACACCTCGCGCTCAGAGGTTTTATGAGTGCTACTAACCTCTTCTTCACTAGCATTGTTCCTTTCAGAGCATTTATTTCTCACAGTAAATCATACGTTTGGGTCTCTAGGAGGGGGAGCTATTTCAGGGAACGCAGTAGGGACAACAAAAAATGAAGTAGGAACTAAAACAGGCAATAGCTTTAGCTTCACCACACACCTTCCTCCTAGCAGTTGTGATACATTCGGACTGAATTACAAACAGTGACAAAGTCAAATGGAGGACCGTATGAGGATAAAAGAGACACTAGGAACAAACCCCACAGGAATGGAAATTTACAATATATAATTGCGACCAGGCTTTTCTTTAGCACAGTGCTATTCCTAACATTACTGATCTCTCATTAAACTAGGATATGGGTTAAATGCCTTAAGCCAAGCTTAGAGCGGTTAAAATACACTAGCTCACTTCTGTGCATGCATGATGGCAAACAAGCCATAACCTCTTAATTTTATGTTTACCTGACCATTGTCAGTCACCACAGTAACATATTGCACATCTCACTTTTCATGGAAAATAGAGGTATTGTATACTGCATATTTTATAGTACACTACACCATCCTTAGCAGACAATACTTTAGCCTCTGGGGAAAAATAATTGGTATATAACACAGCAAGGTAATTTAGAGGAGCAGCATTTTCAGGAACAAAATCTCAAACAATAGACAAGTTGTTGTCATCTATTGCTACACTCAGGATATGAATGGAAGATTTGGAACTCAAATCAGGCCACTGACAAACAGATGAGAGAGAAACCAGTCATACGAAGCTGCCAGAGTACGTGGGTAAGCAAGCAGACATTCACAGAAACATGCAGGCAGCAAGATCAACTGAATTGCAAAACGGGTCAGCAAAGACATTTCAAGCACAGCTTCTGCAGAAAGAAGGGGGGGCAACACAAAACCTCACCACCCCGAGAGAAGCTTCTTCACATATTGCACTCAGTCCCACTAGTTCATGAAAAACCAAAGACAATTACGTAAAATATGGCTACACTGCCCAAAAAGTTCCACAAGATAGCAAAAACAGACAAAAGGGGAAAAAAAGAAGAGAGAAAGCTATCAGTGGTTCCAGCCAGGACAACAAAAATAATGAACAAGACTCTTAAATGATAATCAAACATCCATATCTAACCAAAGGCATACAATCACCAATGAATCATTCGTTTTGTTGATTTAAATTTCAGCAAATTTAGGAAAGAAAAAAAAAAATCCTTTTCATATTGTCCAGTCACCCCGTTCTGGGACAGCAAAGAGAGGTGTTACTGCAATCTCCCTTTATAAAAAGTATTTGAGAGGAACGTCAGCATCCATGTTGGAATATGATGTGTTCATGATCCTCATCCCACAGTCAGAGAAAAACAGAGAGAGAGAGTGAGAGAGACACTGCAGTATACACTGTCTTCCTGCACTGGCTGCTGTATGTGCAGGTTGCGCTGTTCTCCCAAGGCCTAGTGCAGTTTGAGCTTAAAGGCAGAAAGCTCCATGGGTTCCAGGCTGATAACAGAGTTGTTGGAGAGTGGCGGCTCTGAGTACATCAGCGTCAGCGACATAGGCTGCAACAACTGCAGGTCCAGACCCCGGAACAGCCCCGACACTGTCAGCTAGAGACACCAAGCACATAACACTCTTATCAAACACAAGCAGGCACAGAGCACAAAGAATCCAGGAAATAACTCAAGTTGGTACTGTTATGGGAAAAGTAGGCTTTGTGACAAGTGTAAACATTAAAAAAAGATTACTCTCATTTTAAAACATAAAGGACATGAGGCTAATGTCTATCTACCATTTTTTCCCATTTCCAACAAGAGCAATTATCACAGACAATAATGCACATGATTCCCTATAGTGAGATATAAATTAATAATTATTTACTTCCAACCGCCTTATAATCTCAGTTCTAAAGGTTGGGGGGGGGGTTATGTGAAACATTCAGTTTCCTGATTATGTACAATTACAGCAAAACTTCAGGCGACAAGTTCCCAATACTGGTCCTGGAGAACCCAACATCCTACACATTATGTACCTGGTTTAAAACACACCTGACTTAAGAGCTAATTAGAGGCTCTTTCTGAATTGAATAGTTGCATTAGATACAGTAGTGTGCAGTGAAGATTACTCACCACCACTTTTGTCTAAAAGGGCTCCTAATACAAAGTATAAATTAAAAAATTACTTCTCTATATTTTTTGGTGAAAAATGTATTAAAACAATGCTACGTAGGCAACGAGAAAAACAAAAATCATTCAGACAAGTATTTTGAGGTAAAAGTATGGCTAATATAATTTTTGTTATTACTGTTTGTTTACTTATTCTCATCAATATGATCCAATATTACATGAAATAACTACTTGAATAGTACTTGGTTTCTGATTTATCTGCATTTTTTTTTTAATTTCTTCACGTTCTAAACCATTTCATATGGTTTGAAGTTCATTCATGCTATGCAAACGTCCAAAAAAATTTTAATTTTTCTGAAAAATTGGTATTTTCGGTGTTTTTGATTATTAGCCATACCTTTACCTCAATATACTTGTCAGAATGATTTTTCTGGTTTTCATTGCCTACAATACCAGCAAAAAATATATAGAAAGTAATTTACTTTTTTTTTTTTTATTAGGAGCCTTATTAGACAAAAGTGGTGGTGTATAATCGTCACTGCACACTTCCGTATATTAATAAGTACAGAACAGAGAGATAGTCCAGAATCAGCAATGTGAATCTGTACTTTTAGCGGAGGTATAGAAGTACATACATGATATAAGTAACCACAGAATATTCAGGAACATTTAATTCACTTCATCTGGACAAAAATTTTCAGGAGGAGAAATGTTTCAACACATCACGATACAATTGACTAAGTTGGTCAATGAACTTAAACTTTCTGGGATATCTGAATTACTGAGCATGTATCAGAAGATGACCAATTATATATTTTTTAAATTGCAAAAAGAGCATATTTGATCACCACATTATTTAATGTCCATTATTACTCAAGACTTATCAATAGAGTATACTGGTTATGGTTTTAGATGACTTATTGTGGTAATCACACACATACAGTATTGATTAGTTTAAAAAATACCTATAGCAGTCCTTTAAATCAAATGTTCTCTGGCATATAATGTCTCCTCTTCCCACAGTTCACTTTTCTGTGATAGATAAAAGCAGCTCTGTGTTTTTGCTGCAGGGACTAACCTTGCCCTGTGTGGTGGTGCAGTTAAATCCAGGATTGTGAAGCTCAAGGCCACAGTCTAGACCCAGCCGATGCAGCAGGAGAGCAGTGTGTGGCAAGGGAGCAGTCGCATCCTAGAAAACACCCATAAAGTGTTAATGTTGCTTATAGGCATCCACAAAATTATCCAAAACAGTCATGCATCTAAAATGTATACGTTTAGAAATTTATCTTTGATTTTAACATTAATTTTATATGGGGGAGGAGGAAAAAAATAATTACAGCTACATGAACTCAAACAGCCCCAGTACTTTAGTAATGGACCAGTTACCTGATTCTGGATGCTCCTGAGGTTAAGCAGATGAAAGTCACATGGTAGTGCTGTGGCCAGTGGGGAAAAGGTGCGGAGAGGTGGGATGCCACGTTTCTTTGGAATGACCGGCAGCGCAAGCACCTCGTGATTCAAGATGGCAGATGTCATGTGACTCAGCAAAGATGGGAAGCTTACTGGTCCATTGTCAACAGCCTGTATTTATATTAAAACACCACACATGCTTTACATTCTTATAGATAGATAGATAGATAGATATATTAGACAGATTAATACCTGCAATCTGCAACAGCTTAAATTCAGAAACACTATAATACAGACACTGGAAATGGACACAATACTCAGTCACACAAGGAAAACTCAGAACAGAAAGCATCTAAAGGTGATGGATAGGAAAAAAGGGTAACCTATTCACCTACAGGTATATGAATGACAACCCCTCTACTGCATTGGGAATATTACCTCTGTAATGCTGCCTCCTAAAACATGAGTGATGATTTTATTTATCATGTGGCCGAGTTTGGCAAAAGCACCCATGGGCTGCATGAAATAAGAAGGACGTTGTTGGGGGGGGAGGGAAAAATCGAAAGTAGAGTGATCAAGAAAAACCTGATAAAAATGACACACAATAAGAGCTACCTGAAGCATAAAAAGAGAAACAATACAAGGTCCATGTAAGCACAGAGGGAAATAAATAGAACATCATTTACATTTAAATTTCCAGCTTAAACCAAATAGGCAAAAGTGTGTGACTGTTTCACTAAACACTCAATGCAAGGATTTCAATGGCTGAAGCATTAACTGCGCATAATAACACTCTTCTGCAGGCTTGCCGTAGAATAAATGTCCTCACTGCAGCTACAGAAGCATGAAGAGAGTGCCACCTAAAGGCTTTTGAACTCATTTCACTCACCCTGCTGCTGCTGGATCTCCTCTCTAATAGGAGCCGGAAACGGTTAGCTGTCCTCTTGTTATCCTTCAGACCTTGTCCCAGACCCCTGTTATCATCCTGCATCAATCTACGGTCCAGAATTACCTCCAACTGACCTGTAAGGGATGAGCGAGAAGGACAATGTGAAACTTACTAATATTACAATCAACTTACCACCATGTCCTACACAGGGTACAATCTAGACAAACTCCAATGTACTAACCATTGGCAAGGCTGGTGACTCCCAGGGCCTGGGCTGTGTGTAGTGTCAAGCGGTACTGGCTGTCCTGGATGTAGGCCATGGTGGGCATGGGGTAGAAATTGGCCTGCAGTGGTAACTTGTGGAAGTACCTGCGTGGCTGGATCTGAGAGGAAACAACCATTATATATAAGCTAGGCCTCTTTTACAAACAAGATGCAGTGCTTAATCTGCAGGGGGTTTTTTGTTTTGTTTTTTTTAAAGATGATCACTTCTTGGTTTTCCCCATAGAATATGTAATATGTAGAATATATAATAGCAATATCACGGCCATGGAAAAAGGAACATTTTTATTATAAAAATACCTCTTGGAGCAGTTGAAGTGATGTACATGACAATCATTTATTAAAAGATGATCAGGTATAACGAGGATTACGATTTTTGAAGGGATAAGTATTATAATATAAGAATAATACAACAAGTATTATTGGCACCAAATCAATGGAAATCAAAAGAGAAGATTTTGTAAAAAGGTTTTAGGAAGTTTTTATTATTACTATTAGGTAGTAATTATGTGTATTTATTAACCAATTAGAAATGTCTAAATTAAACCCACTAGAAATGCATGATTATGAATTTGCTTAGCTCATAAACCAATGAAAATGTGGAACAATTCTTCAAAAGTTTGTAAGTTCCAATCACTGTGCTGAAAGGAAGCGACTTTTAAATCATGGGTTAACAGCCTTTAATAAACAATTAACGGACCTTTCACTGAAAAATCTCCATGGGTTTAAAAGCTGCTCATAAACTACAATCAATAAAATTGGCTTTTTTAATTAATGTAAATGTATGTGTAGAAAATAAACATGTAGGCCTAAACCCATATTGTTCACTACACTGAAAATCCACTCAAGGAACCAATTTCACTACTATGGACAAGAACAAAAACAAAACATTCTTTAGGGTAAGAATAGGTTTCATTAGTGTAAGCAGGGAAAGAATTACTTCTGTGATTTTAGTGAGAATGAATTGATGCTTTTGCAGAAGCTTAAGATAATCAAGTGGTGGACGTCATGTGAAAACATGAGAAATCAAATGCACTTGGAATGAATGAATGCTTACTTGGAAACCATTGAGATCTGTGTAGAACTTGTCTTCACTCTGGATATCCGTGACCAATCGCATGGCCAGCTCTTTATTACTCTGGTCCCTGATGTCCACTAGAGTGGTGATGTCCACAGACAGACCATCTATACCTGAGGGACAAAATACATATTAAAATACATGTTAAAAAGAATTAAAAAAATAAAATAAATTATGCGGACAAGTCCATAGAATGCAGAAGGAACATAGGGTGGTTGGGTGTGCGTGTGTGTGCACACCTGGCACGTTGTGTATGCGGACGATTAGCTGGAAGTGCTGGTAGTGTGCAACCACCTCAGAAAAGAGAGGACCCTCCACAATACGCACAGTTGGATGATCTTTCTGTACATATGGCTGAAAGACAAAACAAAACATGCATTTCAACAATTTTACTTGCCTCTCACATGTGGTTTTAAATTTACTACTTAAGGGGACTGAATTTATAGAGCTTCACTTTTCAGCCATTGCTTTTTGGTCACACACATGTTAAAGTCACAGGAGCTATGCAGTCTTTTAGTTTTCAAAAATACAGGCAAAAAAAATGGTATAAAAAATATTAAAATACAGAGATTATTCCGAAGCAGAGAACCACCAGTTTAGGCACTTTAATAGCTAGATACTACACTCATTCATTGCTGCATTCAGGCCAAGAATGATCAAGCACAAGAGCATAGTCAAATGTCAGCTGAAGTAATAACTGAGACAGATGAATAAAATACCTTTTTTTTCTGCTCAAAGTAACCGAGCTGTAGCAATTTCTTTGTACTAAATTAAATGGTTCTTAAAGTGCGTACTTTTTTTGTTGTTGTTGAAAGGATGTGCTACAGCTTGGAACACTTCTGACAGAATGAGGCACGTCTTCCTTTTCTTTCAACAAAAACTGCATCTTAATTAGTCATCACAGATCTGATTACATTACTATATCAAAAGTTGAGGACTTTGAATTAAGGAGTTGTGATTGTTTGTGATGGTCCAGCATGTTTACCACTGAATCTGTTCATCTTGGCCTGTTTTTGGGTGGATGATGATAAAACAAAGGACCAGTACCTGACACCTCCAATATAAAAAGTCCTTTATTCCACCCTTCTAAGCCATCTAAAAAAAAACATACTTCAAAGTAAGACTATTACCATGGCAATGCCATCTGGAATGAAGAGATATGCTCCACTCTTGTCCTTGGAAGCCCGAGTTCCGTAGGTGAGGAATTGGACTTGTACCCTCACCTCCTGAGGGTCATCCTTACGGCGGACACTCTGACACACAGAGACACAAACAAGAATAAGAAAAAATAAATATTAGAATCATACTAATTTATCCAACACGTACATCAACCATAACATTATAATTTTATGGCAAGTAAAAGATAAAGTAATAATCTAAATTATTTTGTTACAGTGGAACCGGCAAGGGAGTAGGCTATATTAGGCAGGAATTGAACAGTTCTAGAAGTTGAAAAATGGTCAAGTGTAACAATCTGTGTAACTTTGCCATTGTAATGGCGAAACAACTGGGTCTATTCGTTGCAAAAATGTCAGGTCTTGTCACGGGTGCCCACATCTCAGTGAAGTGCATGTGGAGAAAAAACTTCCGGCTTGATCTCACAGAACAGTCACTACAGCTGCTAAAACTGTTAATGATATGATATCCAGGATTGAAAGGAGTCAGAACACACACTGCATTGTATATCGCTCTACCTATCAGTAGACCAGTGAGACGGTGTTATGGCTGATTGGTCTATTGTCACTGCTTCCTGATCAAACGATCAAGCAGAAACGTAGGCAGTATTATATATGAAGGGATCTTTTGAGATACAAAAGTCTGAAAGCAGAGACTGAAGTGTAAATGTGTTTCATAAAATAGGCCGTCCAAGTTACCAACAAGCTAATATGGTGCAGTATTTCTTACGATGATAAACCAAACACAAATAATTCATCTTGCCTTAAAGCAACAGAAAGGATTTAAAATGACCAAAGCAGAGAAATGCAATACAAATAAGCAACCATTCTGTGTATGTACTTTGTAGTCACCTATTACCCAAACTGAGTAACTCAACAAACAAGGACCTTGTCACTTGCAATGTGTCACTGCAGTATTGATTCCCTGCATGTGGTCAAGCATAAACACACGGACTGAATATTCCTAGATAATGCACTACATAAGGACTGTGTGACTGGGTACTATAAATGCAAAATAAAATGCAAATCCTTTCATTAATATTCATATTGGTAAAGCCAAAAATATATCTTAGCTGACCTTTTAGATCTTTGTTTTCACACATACAACCATCGGCGGTTTTATTTTTATTGCATTTGTTTATCACATTGACAGTTTTTATAGTTGTGGATTAGGATTTCCTTTATTGCCAGTTACTGTAAATTCATGAGAAATGCCATCATCTGCAGTGAAAGGGGTCAAGCCTGCCCTTCTTCTTCAATTAGGAAATGCTTTATAAATTTTTCCTTTGAAATTTTTTAAAACTCGAGTGTTAGAATACAAATTTTTTATGAACATGGCACAGAATTGTTATTGCATTCCCCAAAAACCAGCCTGGTATTTTTCTTCACTTTACAGCAAACAGAGACACACTGGCCTCTTTGATTGGGATACTTCTTAAACCGTACACCTCCTCATTCATGCACCTACCCAACAATCATGCAGCAACGCAGTATATAAACTCATGAGGAGACAGCTCAAGATAAAGAAGGTGCCATATGGCAGGTCCAGCAGGAGTACAGATGTCCCAATCAATCTGGCCACTACATTTATGATCTCAAAAATATTTTCACTAAAACAACAAAAACAAGCAACCTGAACAGTCAACATTTACAGCTGACTGCAGTAGAGCACTTCAAGTTAAAATCTGACATGAAACCTTGTAAGGTCTAGTATTTTGCATCATTTTTATACCGCTGTTAACACTGTACTAGACTTTTATGACTCCAGCCCCACTGGAGTCTTGGCTCACCTCCAGCAGGCCTGTGGTGCCAGAGAAGCCCAACGTGAGAGACTGGGTCTGTATGTAGAAGGGCTGGGAGTCCGCCACCTGAGAGCGCACAGGAAGTGGATCCAAACTCTGCACGCTTTGACTCTGCCCCGGAACCCTCAGCAGTGTATCAGAGCGCAAGGTCATGGGGGAGTCGATCGAATCATACAAATGGAACACAGCCAATCCCAGAGCAGGAAGGCGGGCCATAAAGGAAGCCTAGAGACAGCAGAACAGAGTAAGGGAATCAGACAACCCACACCTCTGGAGTCACGCAAACAAAGCAACTTGCACAAATAATTCAAGTTGTGTTTATATATATATATATATATATATATATATATATATATAGAAGTAAATCTGGTTTTAGCTCACTTCTAAAAACAGCATAAAAGGTAAGACTCACAGCATTTCTTTAATCAAAAGGTTCAATCACCCCAATCCCTGTATTGCTTTTTTTAAGGGTTAACAATTGTTCCTGTCACCAGGCTTGCTCCAACTGACTGCATGAAAACAATTGTCTGAAGTGCATTCCACTATATTGCAGGGATAATATACACTTTCCCAGTAGACTTAAGCTTTCCTCTGAAGTAGTCATTTATTTTAGAAATTTTCACACACACACACACACACACACACACACACCTGGAAGACTTCTCTATCCATCTGCACAGCTGAGCTCCACTGTGCACTGAGCTGCACTGGTAAGGTTTGGCCATCCTCAGTAAGAACTCGGACCCGCGCAGAGTTCACCAGTACAGTGACCACACACAGACGTTCCTGCTCAACAGGGTTAAACAGCACCAGGTACCTAAAAAAAAGGCCTAGAAGTTATTTACTGGTGATTGAGTACACAAGCTCTGGGGATAAGAATGTTTGCAGTATTTCATAAGGTACTTTCAGATAAAGCTGGTTATTTATTAACCTGTCACTTTGTAAAATCGCTGAAGTGGAACACAAACTGCTTTTGCACTGCACTGGTACACTGACTAGCAAGATATTCCACCTACTCAAATAGAATAAGAAACTACTTTTAAAAAAATAAATAAATAAATAAAATCATAATAATTATAATAATATATACATAAAACATTTTCCATAAATCACTGATTTACTGATTTAACACAGAACATGTTAACAGACATATGGGCACAAACCCATCACATCAAGCCTCTACTGAACTTCAGAAGGCCAAACATTAAATTAAAAAAGGGACATAGCAGCAACATAAATTTACCAAATAATTCACTAAAAGCAATTTCTCAGAATATTTTAATGAATGTGATCATCCTTAGGTTCCAGTGCTATGGCTGTTTGAAAAGTGAAAATCAAACATTGTGTTGATTGGACTGTTGAATCCAAGCACCCAAAGGGCTCATTTCTTTACAAATTAAATGTATTTTGTTCAGAATTTTTTTCCAAATTTTACATTTCATTGATCGTGAAGGAGAAAGTGCAGTGAGTAACTACAGTGCACCACTCAGGAAACAATCTTCGATCTAAACCAGTGAAGACATGGTTTCTGTTCTTCTTAGTGTTGATACAGTTAAAATAAGATATACTTAAACATCCTTGCTTTAAAAAAAATATATATGGAAAATGGAATCATAAAACGGGTGCAGGGTGAAAAAAAGAATCAGATGTTGTTTTTAGGCCATATCGCCCAGCCCTACTGTGTACATGTGACAACCATATAACAGACACTGTAAAAATGGGACTTGTATGGGAGGGTTGCAAGAAAAAAGCCTCAATTGAGCTTTGTCAAAATACATCTTGAAAATTCTGAGGGCAAATGGTTATGTTATTTTCAGATGAGACCAAAATTGAACTACTTGGTCTCAAAGCCAATTCAAATCCATCCAAAGATCACCATACATTTTTGTGGGTGTGTAGCAGGACTGCAGCAGAGACAGGGTCACTTGTCAAGACACAAGGAAAAATAAATGGGGCAAAATATCATCAAACTCTTGAAGGAAACCTGCTGACTTCTGCCAGAAATTTGTCAACAGAAATAAGATTCACCTCCCAACCTGACAACGACCCGAAGCACACAGCAAAACTGATCACACTGGCTTAAGGAGAAAACACTGAACACTGACTGTCTACCAACAGTCGCCACCCAATTTGACTAAGCTTGAACAGTTCTGAAAAGATCATGCAAATACTCCATGTGCAAGTTGGTTAAGTCTTCATATTACATGCTGTATAGCAACAAAATGTGAACAATTTTTTGGGTTGCTTTCTATATGCAATGTAAGCAGTTAGCATACCTGGGAGAAGAGTCCAATTCAATCAGAGTGCGCTGGGGTAAAGAGTCCTGTGTGGCACGCCTGTCATCCTACACACACCCAGCCAAACATCCACAAAGCCACGCACGCACACACGCACACACACCAAGAGGTGCTTTCATTGATATGACTTCAGCTTAATGTTTTTATAAACAAGAGTCTTGTTTGCTCGCTTTACCGTTTCCAGGAAGGGCTCAGTCAGGTAGAACCGGTATACATCTTTATTTTTCATTATGAGAAAGTGTGCTGCATTAATGATCACTCTTTTCAAGCCGATAAGTGAGCGCAATAACCTGCATAAACACAGAGCAAAAATAGAAAACAGAAAACACTTTGGTAACATGATCATTAGCTTCCTTCATAGTATTGATTCACTATTTTAAGCGAGCACTACCCTTATTTTTGTGTGATTTAATTTAGGCAGTCTCATTAATTCTGACCTTGTGCCATAGTCAATGACAACAGCCTCCTTGGCAGTGCCCGTGATAGCATCATGATGCTGAAAGAGACCAATATTGCGCCTGGCATCTGTCAAAAGCGAGTAGTCTGAGGTGGGGTAGCGTCCTTCCATACCTGCATGCCGTGCATGGGCAACAGCCAAACTGTAGAGAATCTCTGCTCCCCTAAAATGTGCCACAAAACAAATAAACAAACGATTACACCTACTGCTTTCCCATCAGGTTTGACAGTTCTATGTTCCTTAATGTTTTGCTTCATAAGCGGAGACCCTGCAGCAGGGTCCAGCATTTATAGCTTTATTTCTTATTAAATTGAAAAAACTGTATCACGCACTGTGATGCTGTGAAATTCCATATCTGCCACTTGTTTAAGATGAGACAGCTATTAACAGCAATAGGAACTAATGCTAAAAGCTATCATTACCAATACTCAATAACAACTTTAAAAGAAGTGATAATTATGTGCACAGGTTCACAATGCATCACGCCAAACAAGTAGGCAGGGGAATAAACAACAAATGCTTTAGGCCACCTGGTAATACAAATTCCTTCCTGCCAACAATGAAAATTCTGGCCAAAGCAGTAATTAAATCACTAAATTCAATAACCATTAGTTGATTCTTGCTGTTTATGTGCAAAATTGGCAGCAAATGACTTCAACTAGACAAAGAGCCAAAACAGAAATAAAGAAGCAAAAAAACCCTTGTTCATACACTAACTTAGGGCATGGAATATGACTAAAAGCAAACCTTGGACTAACCTAAGGTGGGACTCAAGCACACGGTCTAAGTTTTTGTAGAATGGTCTCGAGGTGTAGTAGCCACTCCAGTAATGATCCTCTCGGTCAGCATAGGCAAAGAAATCTCCACTCAGTACAGGGTAACCAGGCGGTCTCATCCCCTGGCCCACCCCATTAGCCTTGTACAAAGCATTGAAGTAGTCCGTTAGGGTGCCAAACTGGGCCTTAAAACAAAGGATTCCACTATTAGCTGAAGAGTCTACTCAAAACAGATATAGTTTTTGTCAGGAACCTTCAAATTCAGTTTAATACATACAAAAGAAAAAAAGGCAACTTCTTTAAAAAAAAAAAATTTGGAAAAAGTGTCGTTTTATTCCCACCAGTTTTAACTTGCTGAGTGTACAATGAATTTTAAAACCGGGACCTTTTTTAGCACCAAACCGGACCTTTCATCACCCGGTCACAGCAACTATCGTGACTTCATCATGTATATCTGCAGTCAAAAGTGTTGTCTCCCCCAGTTGCTGTTTAGAAACCAGCAATATACTCTGTACTCAGTGATAAATCTTGGTTACTGATTCAAATTTCTGGGGTTCAATCCCCAATACCACCATGATGCCACTGTTGGGCCCTTGAGCAAGGCCCTTAACACAGTCTAAAAAGAGAACTCTAAAATGTTTGGGCAGCCGTGGCCTAATGGTTAGAGAAGCAGGTTTGGGACCTAAAGGTCGCTGGTTCAATTCCCGAACCAGCAGGAAAAATGTGTGGCAGCGGGGGGAGTGAGCTGCGCCTTCCCTTCCTCCGCCTTCATTCTTGAGCAAGGCACCTAACCCCTAATTGCTCTCCAAGCACCCCAATGGCAACCCACTGCTCCAAGTGTGTGTGCTCACTTTGGATGGGTTAAATGCAGAGGCAATAATTTTCCTTGTGGGATAAGTAAACGTTAATGTACTATAGATATAGCTGGATAGTCAGAATACTACTTACCTGAACATGCAGCTCAGGGTGAGAGTTCATGTAATCAAAAAGCTTCTGGTAGTTGATATATTGTTGGTCCCACTCTAGGGCTTTATCATAGCGGAAATCATCTCCTAATGGAATTAGCAAAACTTTGCTGCGGAAAAGCTTTGACTTTTTGCGATACTGGTCCAGAAGAGCTTGTGCCCTGGGATACAGAACAAAGCAAAGGGAGTTGTTAACAGTTCTCATTCAGCTGACAGCAATGTGGACCTAGAGTAATATAAAATGGACCGCAAATTAATTCAACTAAACTGGGCTTCAGAGGCAGAATTCAGAATATTACCTCTCAGCCACATTACTCTCAGAGATGGACTGTGGAGGCACCTTCCAGGGGCAGTTGATTCTGCTGCCTGGCAGCCTCTTAAAGTCAAACTGGCAGCAGATCTTTGGGTCGGGCCCACATGTGTGAGGCACATCATAACTGTAAAAGGGCATCATATGGCAGAGCAGGTCTGTTCCTGACTCAGGATCTGTTACAGGAAACAAGAAGTGAGTCTGTATTTCAGAGATCTCAGTGATGAACTCTGCTAGATTCTTGTCCTTCATACATGGATTACAGTGCAGAGTGGACAGGACTATTGACGATTAACTATAAGCCTGGATTTGCATCTGATTACTAAGGGTCATGAAAAGTGTGTAATGCACACACTTGGTTTCATTCTGCAAGTTGAATTTATATAAAAGGAACAAGTGTTTTCATGTGATCTTTGCACAAGAAAAATGCACCCAAGCACCTTACAGCACAGATGTCTTTCGTTAAACTCCTTAATTAAAGCACTGGAGTCAGGGTTGTACAAAATTCAGAATTGAATTCAGAATGCAAACAGGAAGCAGAATTGCAATTCAAATTCAATTTTCAGGAAGTAGAATTGGAATTCCTTGAAATTCATGGTACACAATTAAGGTGTATTTAACAATGAAGCTTTACAGTATATATTACATGATTACAACACTAATTTCATACAGATTTTATTGTATGGACTTTATGTACACAATATTTTATTATAGTAAGTAGGACTATTTTTTTACCCATAATTAAAAACATACTCTATAAAACAGGTCATTACAATTGTAATAACTTTGAAATTGTGGAAAATGATTAGACAGCACTTCATTTCCCAGAACACCTTGTATCCAAGTCTTCAAAATGGTTGTCCAAACATTTAGGACATTTTGTTTGGAGTACACTCTAATGAAATAAGCTAATTGATGGCCAGAGCAGGTTTGTACTGTTGATTTTTGTAATTACAGCAATATGCAAACTGATAACACATGTAAAAGGATTTCTGTGCTCCTTCATTTTGGTGAGCCAATTCCCACAACACATGGAAACCACAGAGCAATCTGCAATTACTGCAGTGTTCCACTCAGTGGATCCATGAAGGCTACCTCAAATTTCACACGGCACCTCCAGGTAAGTTTACAGATTTGTAATCTGTCTTATTTTGAGGACCATGGCATGTATTTGCATTGGGAACTTTGAATCAATAATACATTACACTTTACTCACCACTTGAAACATGTATTACCTCATACCCTACTCTCTTTGAAATACAATGACCATCTAAATCACACTATTTTTCATATGCTTGTGCAAGTCCAAATCATGAATCTGGGAATATCAAGTGAAAGCAAAGTAGCCTTGGAGGCAGGGGTCTGGGCACAGCATTATAATGAGGCAGAGAATCCAATAATCTTTGCTGTACAAATGTAATTGTAGTACAACACAGCTGAAAATATTTGCCAGGTCTATGATGTTCTGCACAATTACAATATCCAGAACAAGGTGTCATTCATTGTAACCGACAATGCATCCAACATGATAAAGGCATTCACTGTTTCTACCAGTTCATGTTAACAGTGAGAGTGAGGATGACACCTGTGATCTAGAAGTGGTCAATGCAGAAGAAGAAATTATGTACTTTTCACCAGAGAGACTATCGTGCTTTGCTCATAGTCTCCATCTGGTAGTGCGTGATGCCTTAGATGACGCTGGCTGAATAAAAAGCCTGTTGGGCAAGGTCCAGAAACTTGTTGCTTTTTTGCCATAAATCTACCCATGCTACAGAGATCCTGGAGGGAATGCACAAATTTCAACCTGCTAATGTCACCTGCTGGGATAGCCAGTTGAAGATGCTGAGGTCAGTCTTTAAATTTCCAAATGATGTCCTTGTTGAGCTCCACTACCGAATTCAGCTATCAGTATATGAATTAAAAATCATTCAGAAACTTTGAGGTGTTAGAGCCCTTTGAGGAAGTCAGGCAGAGAAAGCGTCACGTCACGCTCTGTTATTCCTTGTGTTAGAGGACTGAGACATGCTATCAAAAATTCAAAGATGACTGGGAACTGGGAAGTTTTTGCCCACCTTACAAATCTCACTTGAGGGGCGACTAAAAGGACTAAGAATTAATGGACGTTTAACGCAAATCTAAAAATAGATCCTGTGGTGTGGTTTTAATCAGGTAAAAGCTCTCACCCCAAGCCTGTCTCCACATGAACTCCAGGTTCTGTGTGGAGGAAAAATGTTTCTTAACAGAGTAGTGAACCCTCTGAATCAGCATGCTGGTCAGGTTGGCTCGCTTCAGTAAGTAAGGCATGGTAGCACTGTGGCCAAAAGGGTCAACAGCCCACCCTGAGTGAGGAATCACACCTTAAAACACACAAGATAAAAACACAGGACAGTAAGGCCTTGGCAAAAAAACTGCTATAATCTCTCTGTATCAAACAAAGTCTTGAAGAAACACTAGTATTAGTTATATGTTATCAGTTGCACGTTATTTTTTTAAAATGAGCATACCCAAGTTATTTTCCAACCACTGATGCCCTTCAATAAGCTGGTCGATCATGGCAAAGTAGTGACTGTTGGCTTCATCTGTCATTACCCATCCTCCAGTCACAATCTCCAGCTGCCCTCCAAGGATCAATCTGGCAAATAAAATAAAATAAAATAGAAAATATATATATATTTTTAAAAACACTGATTAGATTAGCAGATGGGGGGAAAAAAAACTCCATTTGCCAGTCACTTAGGTCTCACTTACTTGCGCATAACTTCCTGTTTTTGAGCATCAACACTCTCCCACCATTTTACAAAGTAAGACATCTCAGACCAGATGAATTTCCTACGTGGGTCCTCTGTAAGCTTGACCACCATGTTGTTAAAAATATGTTGTGTCTGGTCATAATAATATTTGTCAAAGGTTTTGATCCAACCTGCCAATGCAAGAGGGACATCATTAGCCTTAAGTGAAATTCAAGGTCTTCAAACCAATAATGTACTTGCTCCTGACACTTTCATATTACTTAAACTAAAAACACAGCAGGGGAGATTTCCAAGAACAGTCTTAAACGATCTTGTTGGGCACAGCTCCAAGTAGGCAACAAATTGTAAAAACATGTACCCTGCAGCCAGTATCACCAACTTAATTGTAGTTTGGAAAAGTACAGATCTTAAGTTTGTTCAAAAACCCAAGTGGAGTGTAGTTTGTTTAAAGCTAGTATGGTCTAAAATTTCTGTTGCACCACATATACAAAAAGGAACATTATACGGGCCAAAGTTTTGTGGACACCTTATCACTCACACTATTATGTGCTTCCTATACATCTCAGTCCACCCTAGTCCCCCTTTGCTAGTATAACAACCACCTTTTTGGGAAGGCTTTCCACTAGAGTTTTGGCTGAAGGGATTAATTCCCATTCAGCCAAAAGAGCATTACTGAGGTCAGGCACTGATGTTGGGCGAAGAGGCCTGGTGAGTGATCAGGCGAAGAGGCCTGGTGAGTGATCACTGCAAAGGTGTTCAGAGGGTTTGAGGTCAGGGCTCTGTGTAGGCCGCACTACCTTGCCATAACATGTACTTATGGACAGGGGTGGTGTCACTCTGGAATAGGTTTGGCACCCTTAGTTTCAGCAAGAGGAACTCCTGTATTCTACAGCATACAAACACAGACATTATAAATAACCCTATGTATCAAAATTTGTGGCAACGGTTTGTTGAAAGTTCACATATGACTATGATGTTCAGCTGTAAACATATTTCCAAATATGTATTACATGCTTACTCCAAGGAATGTGGAGCCAGCCAAATGCATGTTTTCAAACTGCATAACATGGTGCAACATACACTTAGAAGAAAGTGCTATCCACACACTTCTGCATGCATAAGCCCATGATTAGCCATTATCACTTTAGGGGGATGTAAACTCCTGTTGTGCCATTCAGGAGCCCCCCCCCCCCAGGTACAACGTATAACTTAAATTGCACAGCATAATTTTATGGTAGCTCTAAGTTCAATGTATGCCACAAGAGAGTTTACACAGAATAAGATTGAGTTCTGCAGCTTTTACCGGGCACTTGTCATTCATACCAGCATCCAATTGCATGCAATTATCCGTGAGTGTGGACATTTATGTTAGGCCAGTGTTTGTACCATTGGCATTGTTACATTTACCCTCACTATAAAGTGCTGAAAGTGAATATGAAACACAGAGTCTACTACATTATAAGAAAAAGGGGCTTTTGTGTATGAGGTTAAAAGCTCCAAACCTCAGAGTCAGCAGAAGCAAGAGGACCAGGCTGTCTGCGTGCGACACAAACTATTGCAGCTTTGCTGAACCTAATTACATCAACCTACATAGGTGACTACTGAGAAGTGGAAAAGCCTTCAATGAGCAATGACATATTTTCATTTTTACCGGTTGGCAGAGAGTTTGGCTTATAGGCTTCTAGGAGTATTATTCTGATGTCGTTCTACATTTAAGAAATACATTTTTTTAAAAAAGCAGCTCATTAAGTGCTCATTGTAGCCACAGTATTTCTCACATCTTATCTCCTTCTTGCACAATAACACTGTGTCCTACTTGACCTACAACACACGTGTGATGAATAGGCTGCAGAGATCTGTTTCATTTAAACAAAGCAAAATAAATACAATAAAGCCATGTTTGTTTGTCAGTAACCATATTAAAAACAGAATTAATGAAAGACATCATGAGATCATAGAGACATGGTTATACTGGGACATTAAAAGGCATATCCTACACAAGAACAAAAAAATATTCGCAAAATTTTATATGTTAAAATCAACTAAACACATGTTGTTCTGACCGCTATTACCGTTCAAAACACTTTAAAGTGCGAGATATCATGATCTGTTTCTCTCCTAATAAGACCTAAGCAATGTAAAAAAAAAATTTAAAAAAAACAAACCTAAGGGATATCAGCTTACTGACTTGTATTTCACGCTTTGTATTCATAAAAACCTGTGACTTCATTTTCGGAAAGCGGATCACGTGACAAATTTGCTGCAGCAAGAGAGTCAAACATGGCGTTGCGCAAAAGGCAAGTATTCAAGACCGAGTCTGAACAGAAAAGAGCAAGGCATGAGCATGATAAAGAATGACATCTTCATTAGCTCAGCTGGGAGAGCGGAGGACTGTAGGTGACTGGAACGGCTATCCTTATTTACATTTACGGCATTTGGCAGAAGCTCTTATCCAGAGCGACTTACAGTAATAATTTTTTTTATACAACTGAGCAATTGAGGGTTAAGGGCCTTGCTCAAGGGCCCAGCAATGGTGGTACTAGGGATTGAACCCCTGACCTTTGGGTCAGCATCCCATTGCCTTATCCACTAAGCCACCACTGACTTATTGAGGGCAGTGTGGCCTAGTGGTTAAGGCAATGGGTTACTGATCTGAAGGTCAAGAGTTCAATCCCCAGTCCCACCCCTCTCGGGTCCTTGAGCAAGGCCCTTAACCCATTCCAACTTCTCCATTAAAACTGAACTGTAAGTCACTCTGGATGAGGGCGTCTGCCAAATGCTTAAAATGTAAAATGAGAATTTATATCCCAGATCAGGGTGGCAGGCACCAAGAGAAAAATATTCACACGCATGCAGCTGGATTTTTGCTTGACTGGTACATACATTTACAGCATTTAGCAGACTCTCTTATCCAGAAGAACTTACAGAAGGGCTTTTTCTCACTCACACACACACACACACAGGCAAAAAGTTTGGAATCACCACTCTTGGATGTTGTTTATTCAATTGTTTAACTGTGTAGAAAAAAAAAAAAAAAAAAAACAAAATCACAGACTTGCCACAAAACTATTTTCATTTAAAATTCCAACCATCTGGCTTTACGAAACACTTACAAAAATAAAAGAGACAGAAAATTGTAGTCAATTGCAACTGTCTTTACAGATCAAACAGAGGAAAAAAATATGGAATCACTCAATTCTGAGAGATTATAGGATCAATATGTACTTTGCAGTTCGAAAACAAAACCCTGTATCCAATTACATCTGCTAATTAGTCTGCAGTTTTAAATGAATGAATGAATACAAAGAGCCCTTGCACACTTTAGTGAGCTGTTGAACCAAGCTGATTGACAAATCATGGCTCCAACATGAGAGACGTCAGTTGAAACAAAGGAGAGGATTATAAAACTTCCTGAAGAGTAAATGTAAACTTCACTGTAAATCTTCATGGAATGTTGCAAAAGATGCTGGTTGTTCCTGGTCAGCTATGTCTAAAATCTGTACAAATCCAATGGGAAGGTTGTAATAGCGAAGCGTACTGGTAGACCAAGGAAGAATCAAAGATCAAAGCGTCAATATGCCTTGAAAACAGAAAATGAGGAACAAATAGGCAGAAAGTGGATGTCTGTGATCGAACTGTAAGAAATCACCTAAAAGAAATGGGATTTACATCAAGAAAAGCCAAACAAAATCCATCATTAACATCTAAACAAAAATCACAAGGTTTCAGTGGGCTAAAGAAAAGCAATCATGGACTGTAGACGACTGGATGAGGGTGATATTCAGGGATGAATCACAAATCTGCACTGGGCAGGGTGATGATGCTGGAACTTTTGTTTGGTGCATCTTCCAAGAGTGGTGGCGATTCTATACTTTTTGCACTTTTTACTGTATCAATCCCGCGAGGGAAAGTATTGTATCCGTATTTAACCCATCCAGAGTGAGCGTCACTGAAAAAGTGTGACTTGGGCATTGTTCAGGTATTTTCGTGAATGAAAGTTAATTGCGGATTTGTAAACTCGCCCTTCAAGTTCTCGAACACTTTTGTATCCCGTTATTGGCGTAAAATTGAGAAATGAGTAATTACAGTTCTCTTTTGGCAAGAGAATACTTAGTACAACCATGGGGTTGACCATGCATAGGGTATACTTTGCGCAGGACATGCCTTTAAGTAATACCATTCATGATTAATACACAAGTATCTCAAAGTATCTAAGACCTTCCCTTAAATAACCTGTATCCAACCCAACAGGCAGCCTTAAAGAATGAAAAGTAATAATAAAAATGGTATTTTACCTACCTGGATCATTATGAGAGTGGGGCACTACAAACACTTGCAGAGGTTCATTATCCCACTCATTGGGCTGATACGTAATATCAAAGCCCTGCTTCCACACACCTCCATCCACATTATCAAAGCTGAGCAAAGAGTACACATCCAGCATCTGCACACACACACACACGTTACAAAACTAAAGCTCAGGCATCTCATTTTTATACACATGCACTGCTATGTGTCACCCAGCCAATTGCTACGGTTTATGTGCATTAGTTAAAACAAATGACATGTTTCCTAGTCATATTCATTAAAGCACAAGACAAACCTGTTTTTGCTGCTTTCAACTACTTAAATGAATTACATATGTTGTGACAAAGTTGCAAAAAAAAAAAATTTAATATTAAAAAAAAAAAAAAAAAGGTTGGAATTCACACCTATGTTTACTTGGGTTAAAAATGCACAACATGCATGATGCTACAAAAGCTGCTGATGTGATTTCTCAGTAATGCTGAACAGAAGCCTCACTCCGAGCATACACATGGAGTTTGGTGTTTAGAGCACTTGCCTGCAAGTCACTCTGACCATGACGACCCACTGCAAACTGGCAGTCTTGGGGTTTTACGTTAAGGAAGGTGGGCCTGCCATCAAAAGGTAGCACCCAGGAGCCGTTGGCATTGCGAAATGGAAGTTGGCCACTGGGTGAGATGGCACCTGTGTCCGTAAGCTCCAGCACAGAGTCTTTGATGTGGCTGATAATCTGGTGGTTCTCCTCCAGAAGTTGCTCCAGCTGCTCAATCCGGTTCTGCAACACTGAAATCTGACTCTATAAATTGAGAGGGGAGAATGAAAGATCAAACGTATCACAAAATACAGTTTGTTTATTTCCTTTCTGACAGTATTGATATCAGTTGATGCTAAACATTAACCTCACAAATCTACTGATAACCAGCAGCTTGACCAGAGTTCATAAAAGACGAATACACATTCAATGTGTGTGCAATTCATACACACAAATCAATTACTTCTATTCAGTCGTTTCCTAATTTAAATTCGACCATAAATAAATAAATAGATAGATAGATAGATAAAAGACAATAATCCACCATATCTCAGACAAGAAACCATTGTGACAATTTATCACAATATCGTTATTATACAGTTTATAGTATACTCCCCTATGAGTGTTTTTAGGTACAGAATGTACCTAAGGTCTTAAATCTTATTTATTTTTATTTCAGATCCAAGGCAACTTTAAAACAAAACAAAAAAAATCTAATCAAACTCATGTACTAAAGCCAGGATTCGCCATATAGAAGAGCTGCCACTGAACTCATTAGAAAGCATCCTGATAAGAATCCAATAACACAAGACTTTAAATATTTTAGAGAAACAGAAATCCTGCACAAGGTCATCCAAAAACTGTAACTGATGAGCAAACCAATGCAATGGTATGCAACATGAACCCAACAATTTACTGGGAATAATGATAATTTCTATCTTTATAAAGTTTAAACTGGTCTAGTAACTATATGGTGATGACAGACCGGCATGTGGAATAATTATCTATGGAACATCCTGTAAATGTAGTGTCAGGTACTGTACATAAATATTTGGCCACCAACAAAGTCTTCGTTATTTTATTCATCATCCATGGCATACTAATTATAATGTATAAATAACAATATTCAGCATTAATTTAAAAGATGCGTACAAAAAGTACACCCACTTTTTAAGAGATCAAATCTAATTGGATAAAGCAACATAAATGCCAATTTTAATATTTGGCAGTTTTTTTTGCAATCAGTTACATACACCAGGGAACCAGCTTCATTGACACCAATAAGCACAATATACCACACAAGCTGAGGTGGTATCCCCCAAATAAGGTGCAGTTCCTTTCCTTCTACATACTCTTCTTTTCCCATTATTCTTGTACAAGTTGTATCTTGTCCCATTTGTCCATGGGATGTTGTTGACATTCATGCATTTTGGCAGTCAAATGACAGGCAAATCCTCTTGGTGATGTTCGCGGCCAACATTATTCTTGCTATTGAAGCACACCAGTGGCGCACATTTACTCTGGTGAAGGTTTTTCTTGACTTTGGCATGGACACCTGGAGGACATTCTTGATCTGGTTGGAGGGTTGCTTGATCAATCTTTCGGTTGTCCATCACAGTTCTACTCCCTGCCATGGTTTTCCAGTCATTTTTAAGAGCTCACCGAGATGTTTTTTTCTTTTTGATTATGTAGCAATTTACAAGATATGACATTTCTTCATTTCGTTTCCTCTTCTTACATTTTTTTTAATTGCATTCTTTTTAAATCATTTTGTGTCTTTTTGCTTCTCTCCCTCTCACAGGGTCTTTTCCAACAGTCCATAAAGTAACTTTATACCGTGCTAGAAAAGTCTGTATTGCTGTTGGAAAGGAGTGGTAGTAGGGGGCTTATGAATAAAAGCAAAAAACATTAAGATTAATTAAATTGGATCGGATGGAATAATTATTAACTTCTAGCTTGTTTATGGGCCGTTTCAACAAGGCAACAGATCCCAACATTAAAGAAATTCAGTTTTATTCAGTTTCTGCTCATCTTCAAATAAACATTTCCGGTTCAGGCAGTGCTGCGAAAGAAACAGCTGTCGGGTAACATTAAAATTTTACTTATGTAAGTCAGGTTACATACAACACAGGTCTGAGTTAATGCAAATCATGTTCATCCTGTTTCACATAGTATTTGTTGTTTTTGGTTAATCATATGTTCCCATCTGTTCTCTTCACTTCAACCATGAGGACTGAGATCATCTTTACAAATTAGCTTATTCTTTATGTTTAACATGGACTCTATTTTACAAACTGCCAAAAATACAGATTTTTTCCCCCAGGGTCGCTGCTTACAAATTATTAATCTTTTAAAAACATGTTGGGTTTTGGATGACAACAGCACCATTTTAATATTGCACCTAATTATACTCAATACAAAAGTATTCAGGGCCTCAATTCAAATTAATTTAGTTAGAGGAGAAAACACAAATATCTGGAAGGATGTGGCTGACACTCCTGCTTTGCAAAAGGTCTCTAGTCATGGTTGCACACATTTGAAAGAACACTAAATGTAACCCAGTGAGAAATAAGAGATCTATACAACTACACATATACATACAAACCCCAGAAACAATACTGACATAAAAACAGTGCTATGAATATCTCTTAATATGCACAGATCATCCAAGTTACACTAATGAACAAACAATCCATTTTATCTGACAACACAGGATCATAAGCTTTCATCGTTTTAATGAGCACACCCATTAAGCTCTCAGTGCACTGGTGGTAAAACTAGTAATTAAAGTAAGTAAACCCTTGGATTTAATAACTGGTCAAACCCGCTTTGGCAGCACTAACCACGCAGATTATTCTTAAGATGTTGACTGTGACTGGCTTTTAATAATGTTAAAACCTGGCCCCCGGGCCACCCCAAAAAGCAGATTTACCTTTTTTAGCCATTATATCATAGACTCACTTCAATGGTTCTGGTCTTGTTGCATAACCCAACTTCACCTGACAGACTGCCACCTTGACATCATCCTGTACAATACCCTAATAAACTTGGGAATTCATTGTTCCCCTCAATGATGGCAAGCTCTCCAAGCTCCAAGGTGACAAAGCAGCCACAAATCACGATGGTCCATCCACTGTACTGCGCCCCCAACCCCACTTTTTTTTTTTTTTAAATACCAGATGCAGTGTTGTGCATTCTTTCTAACTAATACAACCTTTGAGTCTTCAGTCCACCAAACATTCTCCCAGTGGTGTGTCACATCAATGTGGCCTTTGGAAAACTCTACGCATGCAGCAATGTTGTTTTTTTTTTTGGAACGCCACTGGCTTCCCACTGAATATTTTATATGGTAGACTAGCGTACAGTGGTATTAGCCTATTCCACTGATTCCGTCAATCCTTATAAGGTTATTTTAAGATTCCTTTTCAAATCACTGAGAATAATCCTACGTTTAGGGAGACTAACTACACTTCTAAATAATCTCTAATAACTAGCGTTATGCTAATCAACAATTGATTTTAGGCCTTTTACAACCTCTTTTTTGCAAGGCAGTTTTTCAAGTTTGATTGACTGGACAAGTTTGTCAACTCCGCTCAGCTTTTCTTGGAGTCACTGCCCTTAATGTTTACATACCTTCTCAAAACATAAACTGTGAACATTTCAAAGACATTCAATATGGATAAGAACAAAAATCATGTGTATTAACTAATCAGATTGTGTTAAGTCATTAATGATGACTATAAATATATTTTTACATTTATTCATAAATGCAGGTAATTCCAAAAGTTTTACTGACTTTCTTGTCACAGTGCATGTATGTACAGTTAGGTCCAGTATTTGGACAATGTCAAAGTTTTTGTAATTTTGCCTCTTGTATACTACTACAGTGAATTTGAAAGTATCCAAAACATGATTAAAATGCAAGCTTTAAGCTGTAATTTTAAAAAGTATTGAATTAAGCTTTTAGTAACTGCAGCTCCCTTCACAGAATGAAAAGTTATAATCTGATTTGTCCAATTACTTGTAAGCCCCTAAAAATGAGGGGACTACGAGCAGATTACAAATATAACACTGCCCAAATACTTTGACATACCGGTCTGTATTTATGCATTCATACTGCGCGCGCGCACACACACACAGTACAGCCAGCAGCAAAAAAATATATATAAATAAATCATGCTGTTAAGCTCACCACATTTGCAAAGAGTGATTATTAGCATTAATATATCTGTCTGTGTATTTTTTCCTCTAACCTCCATTATAAACCAGGGACTTCCACCCACACTAATCACAGTCGCTCATTCACAGTATTTAACAGTTCTTGCTTTGTTTTTCACACCATTCCTAGTAAACTCTAGTATTTTGTGTACAAGCCTGTGCGCATTCATGTGAAAACCCCAGGAGATCAGCAATTCCTGACTTATTCAAACCAGTTTGGTGCCAACATCCATACCATTGTGAAAATCATAGAGATCACAATGTTTTCCAGCCTGTTAGACGATGTGAACCTTGACTATCTCTTCGTCAGTCTCCGCATGATTAAATGCATGTTCCTAATAAAGTGGACGCTGCCATAATCATCACCTGCACTCGAAGCTTGAGATCGCGCGTTTTAATCCAGGTTGATGCACGCAGCCACCTGTGGCCGGGAGTCCACCAGAGCTAATTGACTGAGTTCCCACGGAAGTTAGGGATACCATATGTTCCCCTCTCTGTCACTCAAAGCCATCATCAGCCAATAATGGGTGCCTATGAGTGCATGCATACAAGGGGTGGATACCTCTTTTCCTCCAAGTATGTCAGTCTGCCCCTAAATGATGTGGGTGGCAGCACCAAGTGTCATTGAAGGGCACGTGCTTGCTTACACCCCTCCCTAGTTAGTGGCTGTTACATGAACAAATTCAAAACAAATTTGGGGAAAAAATTATGCCAAAAAAATTCATTACCACCACCCACCCCACACTACTGCGATCTATAGTGCCTGAAAGAACGAGCCTGTGCAACCTGCATTTTGGCCTACTTAAAGCTTTATTTACAGATAAAATGATGCTGCACTATGCCTCACTCATTATGTTTCAGCTAATCATTTTCCCCATCTCAGAGTCAGTCAAACTTTGATCAAAACTTAAGACATGGTGAACCTATAGCACATTTTGTTTTCTTATAACAAACCCATGTACATAATGATTTGCTTAAAATGTACTCAGATAGATATTTATTTAAAAAAATTAAAAAAAAAAAAAAAAAAAAGAAACCATGATTCATTTCTTCACATTTATTTTAGCTACATTAGCAGGACCCATCAACAGACAATAGAAGAAACCCCCCCCTGGATTATTAACAGGAAACATTTGTGCCAAACATCACTCATTGTTTACCTCCAGCTAGATAAGCGTTGCACTTTACAGCAGATTAAAAGACACTTCCTGGTTAAGTGTACAATCAAAATCCAAGCCAATCAGCATTAAAATACACAAGCTGAAATGTCACTTGGAACTGAACCAGTCACAGGAATGTGTCAACTAGATATTGTGTGCAAACATTAAGAGCTTACAGAGAACAGAAGCCTGGCAGTTATGAATAAAAGGCAGATATAGTGAACAGAATGTGAACGATTCAGAAGCAGGCAGATTGTGTGAACTGTGCAGGATTGACGCTCTGCCCTGCAAGAGAGGAAAGAGGATTTTTGGTCAGTCAGTCATGGGGTAAGGCTCATCTTCAGTCCTTACAGAGGGCCACAGCAGAGAATCGCATTTCGCCCTTCTCGCGCTCTGTAAATTCACTGCACACCTTCGCCGCATCCTGCCCAAGGAGAAATATCCCATCATTCAGTTGGTATCAAAATTCAACCACAAAAATTTAAATAAATAAAATTAAAAACCTCAGTAGAGGCTATACTACCATGACGAAGTTATCTGGATTTTTTGCACCATGGTTCACAGGCCCAGCCAATCTGCCATCTGCGAACACATACACTTTAGAATACACAGTAGTGTAGGGCTTGGACTCAATCCAAGTACAAAGCTGAATTTACTTCAGACATGTTGTACCTTTAATTTAAAATAAACCTTTTCATAAACAGAATTTTATAGCAACTGAAGAATTGAGTAAGCCACATTTCACTAGGTTTACAATGAAGCAAGTGACAACCTACCAAATTCCTGTAGCTGACCATTTATGTTGACAAAGGTGACAAAGTGGAAGTTCACAGTGCCAGCTTCTGGCTGTTTACAAAAGGTGGTTTAACAAAACAAAATCAGTATTCAGTAGTTAAGCAGGAATATTGTGTGTGCACATGAAGTTCTTACACGACACTGTCCCTCCGTAGCAACCTCATCGTGAGCTGCCTGGATTGCCTGCAAAGTTTATTTAAAAAGAAAAGTTACATAAATGCATGCTTTAAATCTAAAAAACAAACATGTACATAAAGCGAGTCACTAAACTAAATAGATCAATTATAGCACGCTGCATGAGGATCTAAAGTGTGCTTCAAGCACCACCTACTGCTAGACCCATACATTACAAAAAGACAAAGAGTGAGATACTGTTTTAATAGATGAACAGGAAGCACTTAACCAGTCTCCTGGTGTCAATTTTCACTCATACTGCACAAGTACCGTATTTTGCTCCAGCTGCTTGGCCCGTTCTTCAGGGGACAGTTCAGCGGTTTCCTCTAGAAATTTCTTCAGAGTAGAATCACCTTCTATAGGAGCAGAAGCTTAATTTTAGCAAATGAGCAAAAACAAAACCCACCCAAAGATATACATACATCCACGAAGCATCCCAGAGACTATACAGCTTAACTAAATGATAAATATACACCAGGGATTTAACTTAAACAAGACACGGAGGGTAAAACCAGGAAACTAACAAAGTTAAATATATAAGGAATTCTGAAGGGACAAATAAAACCACTAACCAAAACTGAGTTTATCCCGGTTGTTGGCCACAGCATGAATCAATCCGACAGTCCCACAGGAGTTTGTAACCGTCTGCTTCAGAAAGTAGACGTCCTTGCATGGCTCAACAGACTGCGTGGCACGAAACTCCTCATGCTGATAAAGGAAATTGACAAGATTCACTTATTCAGCTCAGTAAACTACATTGAAGACCAAATCTGACACATAAGAAGAAACAATGGGGGGAGCATTATCCCTCCATCTAGACAGAGAGCTGGATTGTGTGTGTGTGTGTGTTCCACCTGTTGTGTCAGTGGGAACAGAAGCATCAGGGCGCAGCAGGGCGCGGGCAGCCGCAAGGCCGCATCGTTAAAGTCCAATACATCCACAAAGTGCCAGCCTGACTTCACACCCAGCTTACACAGCACCTACACACACAAAGGTCTGGTTACTGATACCACCAGCAAAATCCACACGGTCATCACTGGCGCACAGACATCACTACTACATCATCGCCACACCTTCAGACAAATCAGGCCATGATGTAATGACAATTAGAGAATAGGTCATCTAAAAAAGCGATTAAAAAAATAAAGTTATAATTCCTTGTGGTAAAGTCTGTCAGAAACGAGACTTTAATTAAGCCAAGCTTATTAGTTTTACCCTTTTGTAATAAAGCAGGTGGATAAAGCCGAGCCTACGCCCAGTGACCGAGAGACGTCAGTTTTTACCTCAGACGAAGATAAAAAGGCAGCATCTGAGGAGAGCGTTTAGCATGATTCAGCAAACTCACCTTATTCAGCATCTAAAACAACAAAAACACAACAAATATCGTTTAACAGCTCGCCCAAGGAAAATAAAAGCGTCATAAGAAGCCAATTCACGACAAAACCCAATAACCACAAACCTCGGGGTTAATTTCCATCGGTTTCCACTCCATTGTCGCGGTATATTTAACGTCAGTAAGCTAACAAGCTAATGATCCGAGCGTAACGGTCGAGATTTGAAAACATTAACCGCGCACGAGACTGATATACCACCGGTCACCTTCCATTTTCTCCAGACTGAGGGGTGTGTGTTTCCAAACCCATCCATTTACACTGTGTTCTGGACACGGTTCGACACCACACCCCTGCTTTAAACACGATTTCAGAAGCGCTTTGTGGTTACAGTACTTTATTTCATTAAAAATAAATCAATAAATTATTAAAAGTATGAACATGCCATCTCTCTCTCAGAGTGAAAATAGAACAGTCCGGGTCAGATGATTCTAGAAACTACCAGTAAAACCCAGAAGAGTCTGAATCAATTCATCCATCTCATACATCAGATATTCATTAAATACATAAATATATGTACACAAATAGGACTTCTCTATATCTGTATAATTTTGTGGTCTGTCAAAGGTGAAATGTGGGTTTTAATTTGTAAGTAAACTCATTATCAGACTTGAATACTAAATGAGGCCCTTATGAGAGATCCTGGAAAGATATGATTCAAGAACAGCAATATCAGGGACTTTACACATGAAATTCCAGATAAAACACAATAAAATACTCACAGAAGTGCATATCATACTAAAAAACACTCATTTACCAAACCACTCATGTTAGGGATGCGGGGACACTGGAGCCTATCTCAGCCGACACCGGGCAAAGGCAGGGTACATCCTGAACAGCTCCCACACCATCACAGGGCCAACACACACACACACACACACACACACACACACACACACACACACACACACACACAACAATTAACACTCACATCCACACCTAGGGGCAATTTACGGGTCTTTATACTGTGGAAGGAAACATGAGTACCAGGAGGAAACCCACACAAGCACAGGAAGAACTTGCAAACTCCACACAGAAACGCCCTCAGTGTTAGTGTTTTATTTATCTATTTGGATCCTATGTGTATTAACCACTGAAAATTTGTTATCCCCTTTGGACCATGGACTTTCCTTCAGTATTTTTAATTATTAGTAATGCTGATGATGATGATGATTACTATTATTATTATTATGATTATTATTATTAATAGTAATAATAATAATAATAACCACAGCAACAACAAAACAACAATAATAATAATAATAATAATAATGATAACCCCAACAACAAAACAACATCAACATCAACAACAACAATAATAATAACCACAGCAACAACAACAAAACAACAACAACAACAACAACAATAATAGCCACAGCAACAACAAAACAACAACAACAACAACAATAATAATAATGATGATAATAACCACAACAACAACAACAACAACAATAATAATGATGATAATAACCACAACAAAACAACAACAACAATAACAATAATAATGATAATAATAATAATAATAACCCCAACAACAACAAAACAACATCAACATCAACAACAACAATAATAATAACCACAGCAACAACAACAAAACAACAACAACAATAATAGCCACAGCAACAACAAAACAACAACAACAATAATAATAATGATGATGGTGATAATAACCACAACAACAACAAAATAACAACAACAACAACAACAATTATAATAATAATAATGATAATAATAATAATAATAACCACAGCAACAACAAAACAACAATAATAATAATAATAATGATGATGGTGATAATAACCACAACAACAACAAAATAACAACAACGACAACAACAATTATAATAATAATAATAATAATGATAATAATAATAATAATAATAACCACAGCAACAACAAAACAACAACAATAATAATAATAATGATGATGGTGATAATAACCACAACAACAACAAAATAACAACAACGACAACAACAATTATAATAATAATAATAATAATAATGATAATAATAATAATAATAATAACCACAGCAACAACAAAACAACAACAATTATAATAATAATAATGATAATAATAATAATAATGATGATGACGGTTATAATAACCACAACAACAACAATTATAATAATAAGAAAAATGATAATAATAATAATCATAACCACAGCAACAACAAAACAACAACAACAATTATAATAATAATAATGATAATAATAATAATAATAATAATAACCACAGCAACAACAAAACAACAACAACAATAATAATAATGATGATGGTGATAATAACCACAACAACAACGAAATAACAACAACAATAATAATAATAATAATAATAATAATAATAATGATCAGTGATCTACACAAATGAACCAATTTGATTCACATAAAAATGGGCGTTTTGAAATATTGCACGACAGCGACATCTAGTGGCTGAACGGTGTTCAACACGCTGTTTCGTACTACATTATCAGTAGGAAGTTTTTTCCCTGTTCAGGGTGTACCGCGCCGTCGCCCGGTGTCGGATGAGATTCAAATTCAAATTCAAATTTATTTGTCACATACAAATTATACACAGTACAATATGCAGTGAAATGCTTAGTACGA
>JAOUQZ010000010.1:9019201-9036754 GCA_028564935.1 Neosilurus hyrtlii | reverse complement strand
TGTGTGTGTGTGTGTGTGTGTGTGTGTGTGTGTGTGTGTGTGTGTGTGTGTGTGTGTGTGTGTGTGTGTGTGTCCTTTTATGGTCATAAAAAGATGGCGCGTCTGAAGCAAAACGTCATCATTCTGCACCCTGGGATGGAATTCAGGAAGTAACATCTTCCCACCTATATTCCTATAATCCCGCCTTCTATCTCTACATTGGCTAATCCTATCAGATTCGTGTACGATGATTGGTTTCTATTTTAAAGCTCCAAATTTGCAGCCAATTCTGGCCCGGGACATAGATGCTGTACCAATACGGGTAGGGAAAAAAAGCACAAGCGTCACGGAATGCTCCAGAAGACCAACAACATAGAGGTTTGTTGGGATGTTAGGATAAGATAAATTGGGTTTTATTTAGTGTTTGAAACTGGGCTCACGGTGGGAGACTGCTGAATCTAAAGCCGTGTAAACCAGCAGTCAAATACAGAGAAAGTTAAGGATAACAGGTTATAAACGCTTGAATGAACCGCTATGCGAGTGGCAGTGTATAAACTGGTGAAGAATGCTTGTTTAGATATTGCTTTAATTGACAGTGTGTCACCATTATGTATCACAGTGTGCAGTGAAAGAAAACACAGTCAGACTTTTAAATGCACCCAGAGAAAGGGTATCAAACTCCACTACTCTTGGTTGAGTTTTATAGATATAACACTTGTGTATCATTAGAGAAAGGGATTAAATATACAAAAGAATAGCTATAGTTTATCGTTCTGAGAAAGCGGGTAGACTGAACACCGCACTACCCACCCCTGCTTTATATAAAACTACTTTGCCGTGAATCTTCTGCCCTGTTTTTCCTGTTACAGATGACTCCAGACTCCTTAGCTCTGAAAGAAGAAGGGAACAGCCTGTTTAAAACTGGTGATGTTCAGGGGGCTCTGAGCTGCTACACCAAAGCACTAAAGCTGAGTGAGAGTGAACGTGAGAAAGCTGTGCTGTACCGAAACCGATGTGCCTGCTACCTCAAACTGAATGACTACAACAAAGCCAAGGCAGATGCCAGCAAAGGTACAGCTGTCTACAGGCAAAAACCTACAGAGCCACACTTCTGGCATCCCTTTTAATGACAAAGATGCTTGGCCACAACTTGTTATTGCAGGGTTCTGTTTCACTTATGTCTCACTGCAGGTGACAACAAAATATCAGCATAATGAAAAAAACAAACAAAAAAAACAATCCCTCTTAATTTCTACCGAAAAAAGTGTGTCCTCCATATAGTCTCTGATACTGCAATATCATGTTACTGCACAAGGTCTTATTTTGCATGCTTACACAATGATCATACCTTATTAAGTTGTATCTACACTTAATTATCTTGTTCCCATACTTTATTAAGTGATAGCCTCTCATTAGGTCCCTCACTTTCCATTTTGCACCTGTGATGCTTTGGCCCACTTCCTTGGTTTCTTTTGCAATGTATTTTTTTACCTGAGAGGGTTGTAAGCCCCCTGTACAACCTGTCACTCATTAGGGACCATGTGTTAATAACTTGTGGCCAAACTTTATAATTAAGAAAGGATAGCAACATGCAACAAGACAATCAACTCAGAAATACATGATGTACTGTTTGGAATCTGTTACACATAATTAATGTAGTCACTAAAGCAATATGCAAGCACAGTTGCCGTATTGTAGAGTCAATAGAATAATCACAGACTAACAGATATAGAAACTCCAAAACAAATTTAGAAAACATACAGTTATGCCAGATCCTAGTTCTGAAAGCTGTGAGCCTAACCAAGTAATGTGTTTTTGACCAGCGCTTGAAACAGACCCAGGTGATATTAAGGCCCGGTTCCGGCGTGCACAGGCGTTGCATAAACTCGGACAGCTGGATCAGGCCTTCCTTGATTCACAGAAATGTGCACAGCTGGAACCCAAGAATAAAGCATTTCAAGAGTTGCTCAGGCAACTTGGTGCTGATATCCAACAGAAGGTGAGATCATTCACATTCATACTTCATGTACTGGACATATAGATATATGACCACTGACAAATGAAATAAATAATACTTATTAGTACTGTGCAGTAACAGCATGATCTGATTGTTCATTTATCAGGAGATGAAAAATTAATAATGCTTGAATCAATATGGCACTCTCTGGTTTTCATGGTCATGGCCTCGGAGCAGGTGGTGTTATCATTGTTCTTCTTTAAAAATGGAAATGTACAGCATACCAATTTTGTTTTAGTTTGCTTTACTTATTTACACATACTTTGTAGTAAAACTTAAAATGAGTGAACACTCCTTTACTAGACCACAAGGTCTGTACAGAGAAATCTCTTTCTCTATCTCGTCTTTAGTAAATCAATATCATATGGTGTTTTAAAATGCCAACATTTTTAGTTAATTTCAAGCAAAGTTATTTTTGCACTTATAACAAATAATATAATAAATAAGTTATGAGTGCAACTAACTAAAGATTAAGTTACTAGTCAGATGTTTTCCAGTCTTGATATATAATTTATTGCCAGCTCAAAAGCCAATCAAATTGTGCATCCATATACACCTCAGGCTTGGATGTCTCTAAACTGAATTGTGACTTTTCACTGACATCCACCTTGCCTTGAGTTTGATGTATTAGGCAGAAAGTGAACAGTCTGCTCTCTTAGTTGGTGTGTTTGAAACAGGAAAAATGATAAACATAAGGATCTGAGTGACTTTGACATGGACCATATTGTGACTGCTAAACAACCATGCCTGTTCATTTCCAAAATGTCAGGTGTTGTGTGTGGTGTGTACCTGGTATTCAGTGGTAATGCTGGTATGAGTTGATGTGTCATTCTTAAATTAAATGAATTAAAAATGTGTTTGCAGAATTTTGTGGTGTAAAAGAAAAAACAAGGGAATTAATTATTAATAGAAAACATTCAATGTCAGTGTGGTAACAGCATTATACCACCTATCATTGATTACAGTATATTTTAAGAGAATGTCATGTCTTGTTTTATTCCTTGCTTGTTTTGTTGTTTGTTTTATTCATGACATTACGAGGTAAACCTTTCATGCCATACTTTGCCTATAAATATTGACTGTAGCATTTCTCTCTCAATCTACCCCATCAAATAAAAGGACGTTTTCCTCTTCATAGGTGGATTAGAATGTTGGAAATTGTGCATATCAATAGATGGACTGCAGTCAGTAATTACATACCTGAACTGCCACTGACATAATATTCAAAGACTATATTTTGGGTAATGCTAGCTGCAGATATAGGCTACACACTTTCCTGTGTAATCTGCCTGTAAAGTCTGAGGTGGGTAGCCATTTCTGGGGTCAAACACTGCCTCAGGGTTGTCACCTAAAATCCCATTAGTGACTAAGTTTTACACTGAAGTTATCCTTTGTCAAACTCAGTTAGCTCTAAGAGTCAGTTTTTAGTGATCAGAATCACATGAAACTTGGCAGACTCGTTCTTACTTGGCAGACTTGGATAATAGTAAGAATTCCATGGAGCCCAATTTTGGATTTTCAAACAAGAATTATGATGTCACAACTTCTCATCATAAGTCCAACTTCTCTATGATGTGTGGACAGAATCAAATCAAATTTGGTAAAATTATACTATGCGACAATGCCAACAATTCTGCTGGGTCACGTTTTTCACTTTTTTGACCCGGATGTAGACTCATGACGTCACAGTATTTACATTTCAAAGTCCTACTCCTTTGTTATTACTGACTGAAATTGCACAAAACTTTACAGGGTTACACTAGATGACCTGATGAACACATTTTTTGCTTTTCATAATAGAAACTGAATTATTGGCATTACCAGTTATATGGCTAGATACAAATGTGTCGGAGATATACCTCTGGTGTGTTGCTCAATTGGGCTTGTTTTTAAAGCCAGTATGTTAGAGATTCTTGTAAACTGGATACAGCTTCTCACAACCTTTCTTT
Organism: Neosilurus hyrtlii; assembly: GCA_028564935.1. NCBI lineage: Eukaryota > Metazoa > Chordata > Actinopteri > Siluriformes > Plotosidae > Neosilurus > Neosilurus hyrtlii. Next base: position 9,032,809 of record JAOUQZ010000010.1, on the reverse strand, counting down.
GTTTTTTTTAAATAATATTGATCTAATATTATTTAGATATAATATTTAGGTAGTAAAAGTAAATAAATATTTTCCTTTAAGATTTGTGGCTCGTATCTATTAAAACAATGAGGGGGGCAGCACTGTGGCATGTTGAACAGTGCTAACACTGTTTATATCTGCTTTACATTCCTCCAGGCTGTGCAGCTCTCTTCCACAGACTCCCGCGTTCAGCAGATGTTCAAACTCCTCTTGGACAACTCTGCACCCGCCTCAGACAGACAGAAGGTTCTTGTATCTCAATTAATATTTTTCACTCACACATCGTTCATCATGCAGTTTGACCTTAGCTTGACTTTAGTGGTGTGAAATTCTTTGATTTGTAAAGGCTGCTCAGAATCTGGTGGTGATCTCACGTGAAGATGCTGGAGCAGAGCAAATCTTTAGGAATGATGGTGTGAAACTTCTCCAGAAACTACTGGAATCTCAGCAGGAGGACATTGTCCTCTCAGCACTCAGAACTCTGGTTGGCCTGTGCACAGGGCATCAGTCCAGGGTGAGGTACTTGGTGAAACTTTCCAGAAATGATGGATTCAGTTTACTATATTCAAATTCATTTATACCACAAATAAGTTATAGACAAATACAGAAGTTGTTTATACAAATCTGTTTGCTTACAGACAATGGCCATTGTGAATGAAGTGGGCATGGACAGGCTGTGTGATGTCATGGGTTCTGCGGTATCGGCGGTGTCTCTGTCAGCCTGTCACCTACTTCAGGTCATGTTTGAGGCTCTCACCCAGGGTATGAATAAGGAAGTCACAGGGAAGTCAAGTCAAGGCAAGTCAGTTTTATTTGTATAGCGCTTTTTACAATTGACATTGTCACAAAGCAGCTTTACATAGTAAAATTAAATTAGGGAGTTGATTAGATTCTTCTGGTCCCGCAGCGACAGTGGCAAGGAAAAACTCCCTCAAAGGATGGATGAAGGATGAAGCTTTACTGCCAGGTGAGGGTTCTAAAGCGAGTAATAGATATCCACAGTAGGACAGATTCCCCCCATTGCTTAGGACAGCCATTTTGTTTTTTTTCAAGGTCCGACATTTTGTTCCATTGTTCCGTGTTCAAGGTCAGCTGAGCAATACTCGTACAGTGTGAAATGAAAGTAATAAAATAATCTTACACTCACCTCAATACAATTGCTCTTCTATAGGTATAATCCTTAACAATTAAATATATATTTCATTAGAGATGACTTCACTGGACAGTTCTCCATTTCAGGATTACAAATGACTTTAAAGGAGATATGATCACTCATTTCAAAGATATTACAATTTCAGTATTCATATTTATATTCATGTTGATGCTGTTAATGATTAAAATTAATTTAAGTATGTGATCGGGAAGTCCAGCAATTTGCATAAGACTTATGGAGGACCAAGTATATGACAATGACATTTCAGGCCATAGGCCTTCTATAGTTCATGGGTCCAAACCCACACAGCGTACCCAGTGGCACCTGACACCCCGATTTTTCTCCACATCATTCCCCCCTCTGCAGCTTATATGCGGCATCACCTTTCTCAGACGTGATGTTTCTTCGGTGCTCTGTAGCTTTGCACTACGTAGAAGCACTTGGGGTCCTGGGGAGAGGTTTTCTACCACGTCTTCCAGTTTGAATTGTCCCCCCTCCGGTAGTTTTTTTCAACCCACAAGTTCTCACTCTCATGGATCTAGATGTTATTAAACTACTAAACACAATTCAGATTTTACATTTATGAGTAAACAAATAGTAATGTTAATAAAAATTAACACACGATTCACATGATTACATACTTATGATTACTCTAATACCTTATTTAGCAGGTCTATGACACTTACTTGGTTGATGCATCAATTAAGCCAAATGGCCAAAAGGAAGCACCATCATTTTTCTTTTGAGCAAAACGCTTATTTTGGGTCATGCTTTGCCTGCTTAGGCTCCTAGGACATTGGTAATCATGTTGTATTTCTTCTGGACTGTGTTGGCCTGGGCGTAGTTCCAGCATCTCCTGCCATCCCCTCTCGAGCAGCCAGATAAAGCACATTGCAGCCTGAGCCATGGCTTGAAGCGGCACCTCTTGGTCCTCAAAGTCCTCAGTGGCTGTGTTACTTCACTTTAGGCAGGTTTGTTTTTACCCTGCCAATGTGCAGAACAGTCCCTCACCTTTTCCAGGATCCAAAACCATGATATCCCTGTGAGTCCAAACACATGAGCCCTTGTACCAATTTAGACTAGGATTTAGACCGTCCAGTCACATCGTAATTCCTAATTTCCCAATTCCTTCTGTTCAATGACAGTTACACAATTACAATTCAGTTTTGCTAATTTTAACAAAAGGAAAGAAAATACATCTTTCTTAAATGGTTGTGCCCTGTTAAGTCAAATGTAGGAAAATTCATACATACTCTAGTAATAGTCTCTTTGTTCTCCTGCTCCTCTTATTGCCGTATACAATTTTAAAGAAAAGTATAAAATTAGTCAAGACCAGCAGCCGCCGACCCCCCCAGGTCCCGGCCACCCAGGGCGGCTAAAGCAGAGGGCCGAGGGCCCCAAGGGCCCAGAGGCAATCCCATCTCCCCAAGGCAGAGGGCCCGCACCATGCCCAGGAGAACCAGGCCCCACAGACAACCGCCCGGCGCAGGCCAGCACCCGCCCCGATGCTCCAGTTGCACTGCCCGGAAACCAGGGCACCTCTGACCCCCACCCCCCAGCCTCTTCCCCACGAACTCCCACTCTCACACATAACCATATCATCTTTTCCGATCCTGGAGGATCAGGAAAGCACAAACATTCCACTCCTCTTAAACTGAAACTCAAGAACACACTCCAGTAATCTGAAATTACACTGCTCTTATCATATGGTAATGCGCATATCTGTCATTTTATAAGTGTTTTGATCACAACGCACTCCTCCAACTATTATTTCTTAGCATTTCACTATGCATTTTAAATTCAACTTGCATAATTGTTTTTTTTTATACCTGAAATTACCATGGTTGCCAAATCCATCCATTTCACACATGAACTACTTACCCCTGGTAATTTTCTCATAATTCATCATTTATCACATCCTCTTAAAAAAATCTCTGACATCCTTGAATCAGAGGGGTACATAACTTGCTCAACCCATTAAAAAGAAAGAAAGAAAAAAAAGAGAGGCACTACAATAACAATCCCAATAAATATCCTGTGCCCCCCGTTTTTTCTTGTTTATTTCTCTTTATCTATTTTCTGACTGCAATTGATTTCATTTTTTCAACAATTTTCTTCTTCTCCCTCTATTACCGGTTGAATGCAGTAACCTCAAGCCATGCTTGTCCTTAACACACCTGCAGCGCCCCCTATGTGTCAAGAGCGGTCTTACGGACATTCCATTTTGGCCAAGAAAAACATACTTCAAATCTCTCAAGACAGAACAAAATACATGCCACAATACTCATCAGTGGCCTTCGCTGTTGTGGCTTGACTCTGACACTTTTATAGCTCTTCCCAAGGTCAGAAAAAACCTACTGGTGACCTCAGCCCTCTTTAAGGGTTACATTACTGTGACCCAGAAGCCAAGCCTATGAAATGAACCAGCCTATATAGTAGAATCTCATATGGCTGCAGGCCTGCCACTTGTTTTTTCTCTTCTTACTTCGCTGTCCTCCAAGGAAAGATAAACATTTTACTGATACTTCTTAAACACAACACACTCCTGGGAGAATTTCAGAGTTGCATGCATGCTAATAAAATTCACTTAGAGTGACTGAGAGAGATTCAGTTTCAAACCAACACATTAAGCAGAAAAATAGGCTAAATAAGCACCTCGTTAATTTTCTTTTAGGTTTTTTTTTCTTAGTTTTTTTTCTTGTGTGAATTCCTGGATTTTATACATTCAATAAGCAAATCAGTTCGTGTTTTCAGTGGGGCTTACTCACCTCTTCCCTCCTCTCCGGACACTCACAAGTCAGCGAAGTCAAGCCCAATGTTTTGGTAAGCAAATCCACTCAGTGGCCACTTTTAGACTGGAGTTTACTGGTCTGGACTTCCCAGAAAGGAGAACGAGGTGTCCTTATCTGTCCCTGTACAGGCCACCAAATATTTTGTGGCAAAATGTGCAGATCAGGACACGAGATCGAAATTCCTTTTTCAGGTGTTTATTTAGCCTTTAGGAAAAGAAAAGCATAGAGTCAATCACACAAAAGAAGTTCTGAGAGAAAAATCTTGGACCCCATCTACCAGCTCTGCATTGGCTTATATAGTGTCTATTCCACTCTGATTGGACTAACATCCTCTAGCGCTAGACTCTGATTGGTCCCTCATGACATGTCTCAACATGTCTCGTGTTAACCTTGAAGTGTCTAGACTCGACCCCCACCCCCGACATTTTGTTCCAATGTTCGATGTTCAAGGTCAGCCGAGCAATACTCGTAATAAAATAATCTTACACTCACGTCAGTGAATAAACTCCTCATATAATAGTCACATAAAATATCCAATAATTAAATAGTGCAGTAAATCATACAATTGCTCTTCTATATATATATAATCCTTAACATTTAAATGTATATTTCATTAGAGACAACTTCACTGGACAGTTCTCCATTTCAGGATGTCTTTAAATAAAGGAAATATGATCACTCGTTTCGTAGATTTTACAATTTCTATATTCTTATTTATATTCATGCTAATGATCAAAAATTAATTTGTGTATATGAAAGTCCATCAATTTGCATAAGATTAATGGAGGACCAAATATATGACATTACATTTCAGACCAGCAGGCCATATGCCAGCCATAATTCATGAGTCCAAACCCACACAGCGCCCCTCAGTGGCACCTGATACCCCGATTTTCCTCCACATTAAAACCCAGTATATTTGTTACATGCTTTCTAAAAGTGCCTCAGTTTTCTACTGATTATGTGTTGATGACATATTACATTAGAGAGAGGTTATGTTTCTGGAACTACATTTCCTTTTATTGCTTTAGTAGTGGACAACTGGATAAAATTTTGAAAAGTCTTTTTATGTCAATAGTTATATTGTTATCATGTGTTAGGAAGAGGTTCCTACATTCCAGAATGTAAAATCTGGAGTGTACACCATATTGTATATACATATTGTTGTGGATGATCTGTGTCAAAAATTCCTGGCCGACAATGTGTCAAATCTGTAAAAATATTAAGCTTTTAATGCACCAAACGACAAATCATAGATTAGAAAATTAGCAAGAACTAAAAATGCATTTCTGAGCCCTGTGCCATCATTTGGATGATACTAATCATTGTTGTAGTGAACTGTTCTAGGAAACCCTGGAAATGGGGAAATTCACTTGCTGTACATAGTCTTCTTGTACACAGTGATATAATCTAGAATATATTCAAATGTTTAAAACAGCACAGCCAACTAAAAAAATAATAAAGAGCAATGGACATTTACAGGTAAAGATTTTGAATATACAGTCTTCTGTCAGTCCAAAGGTAAACAAGTAAGAAAATCTGCTCCAGAAAAAGCATGTTTTGCAATTTGGGGCTTGTCCTATTTTTTTTTTTTTTTTTTTTTTTTTTTTTTTTTTTTTTTTTTTTAGGAATATGAAATAGATTTCCTCCTTATCTTGTTAAAATTATGTTTATTTTACAGTATAATCAATAATATGTGGTATTTGAGTGGGTGCCTTTCTAGAAATGTTTTTTGATCTGCTTCTGTGAGATAGAGCCATCCTATGAGCTGCGTTCCATGCTTTGCCATCTTATTGACATGCTGCCTGCATCAAATGTGTCTGGACCTGGACGTGACAGTGCTATCAACCTCTTGGTGAAACAGGTGCCCCGAAAATCTCAGAAAAATCCAGACAACTCCCTCAGCCTGTGGGTCATTGATAAAGGTGAGGAGGCACATGACATCTGGTTTATATTTATCCAACCTGAGGATGGTGTGTACAAATTGGTTCGTTATCAATATTTGTTATTAGAATCACAAACATTTGCCAGGATATTCTGCTAAGTATGATGTAGGAGATTCTTGTGCATCTAGTCCCAATTGTTTTTCCCCACAGGCTTGAAAAAGATTCTGGAAGTGGCAGGGACAGTTCCTCAGATAACAGATGGGCCACCTCTCACTGACAGTACTCCTATGAACTGCTCTGTCCTGCTTAATAAGTTGTATGATGATTTGAAGAGTGACAAAGAGAGAGAGAACTTCAGCAAGTTGTGTGAGGAGTATATCCAGTGAGTATGTCCAGTAAGGTGTGTGTTTGTGTTAGAGAGAGAGAGTGTATATAATATAATATATTCTACCCTAGGTCACTAGGTATTAACAATTCTGCACCATAATTGGCTAATCTAGGATATCATTTCATGTACCGTGACCTCAGTCACCATGGAAAGAAAAAATGGAAGTGGATGTTGTTCTAAACTGAAGTATTTCATGAGTAGATATATAATATATAACCCCAAACATTTTTTCTTTTCACCAAATGCAACTTTTTCGGAAACCAGTAGCGTAACGTAGCACAAGTAGCATACCAGTAGCAGAAGTAGCGTAATATTACAGCTTCCACTAGAACAAGTTTTTGTTTTCATTTGCTTTACAAACTGATACCTGCTCATCTGTGCTAGCCTGATTATTTTTATGTCCTAGTCTGAGCGGTGGTCTGTGAGCTTTTGTGTTCCAGTGTCATCCCTAATAAATTACAAAAAGAGAACTTATAAAAACTGGCTCTACAATGGCCTGGCGTGCTGTCCAGGTTGTACCCCGCCCTCGCCCAGAGTTGGCTGAGATGGGCACCAGCCTCCCCGTGACCCTAATTAGGAATAAGCGGTTCAGAAAATGAATGAATGAACCTATACAAACTATTTCACATTTAATTACTTTTATTAAATACTTTTAATTTAATTTACTTGCAATCATGGACATGGTCACCATGCAATCAAGCATTGTTCCAAATAAGACCTGCTCTTGCATTAACAAGGTATTTTTTTAAACTGTCATATTTGTACACCTACTTTAAATATAATATTCATGGTAACAGATACATTAATATTATACTCAAATTTTAACTCGATATGAAGGGGTTTTAATGGTCAAACATGAAATGACTCTTTGCTCCCCATAGAAAGTCCTTATGTAAAGAATAAATTACTTTTCTACACTATCTAGTGCACTGCTCACTTACAGGGGTGGTAATCTGGAATTTAGACTACATTAATGCTGGAAGGTAAAGGTAAACTTAGCTTACTGGCTTCCTCATCAGGGCTGAAACAAAAACGGAAGATGGACATTGCATCTTGACTGAAGTTAATTGATCTTCTGATAATCAAAAGGTGTACTTCTAGTTATCTGTTTTCTGTGCAGGTACCATTTTGGGGGCCCAGGTTTGGAAAGCAAACTGCGTGCAATACAGACGGTGTCCGTGTTACTTCAGGGGCCTAGCGATGTTGGCAACTGTACACTGGAGATGTCGGGCATGATGGATGCTGTCATTTCATTGTGTGCCTCTGAGAATGTCACCCATCAGCAGGTAGCAGTAGAGGCAGTCATTCATGCTGCAGGCAAGGCCAAGAGAGCATCCTTTATCACAGCAAACGGAGTAGCACTGCTAAAGGACCTTTATAAGAAGAGTGAAAACGAACAGATACGTGTACGAGCACTTGTGGTGAGTATTTACTGACGGGTTATGATTTCTTAATACAGTGGAACCTCGGGTTTCAAGCTTAATTCATTCTTAAATGTTGTTCCAAAACCGACTTTTTTGTAAACCGAAGCGTATTTTCCCATAGGAAACCCTGTAATGGATTAATCCATTCCTTACCTCCTCATCCTCCTCTTCCACAATCGTATTATAATACAGCATACCAACTGAATAAAGAAAGGTTTTTAACTAAGAAAAGAATTTTATTCATTACTTGAACCAAATAAATAAAGAATGCAGTTTTAAATAAGAGAGAAAGTTTCATTCACCAGATGCCAACGGCATTTTCATGCTTTCATATGATTTTTCTTTACCTCTGTGAATTGTTTTCACTATTTCCTTTTTGCCTGTACACTTTCAATAGATTTCTCAGGTCCCAATATAAATGAAATAATACACAACACAAGAAATATTGCCAAAATCTGAGAAAAATTCATGGTGGGCATTCCGTGAGCAAGTGCAGTGTGACGAGACTAACATACACACGCTGCCAGCTGTTGTCCAATAAATTGTTTGACAACCGAACATTTGTGCTGCACCCAAGTGCAGCTATAGCTTCAAAATTTTGTTCATGAACCAATTTGTTCGAAAAGGCAGTTATTCAAAAACCAAGGTTCCAATGCATAATAAAAGAATAAAATAATATTCCCGCGATCACTCATCATGGGCACGAATGTTATGGACTTTCAGTGATTTCTGTGTGCTTTGCTTTTTCTGGGGCAGAATTATTGCACAAATCTTTCATTAAAAAACCCAAGAATTTTGTGCATAAGTTTTATTTACAGTATATTTTTTTAGGTATTTTAGGTTTTCTAAAATATTAGCGAAGTACAATGGCTGCAAGTTCAAAACATTTACATTACATTTACATCATTTGGCAGACGCTCTTATCCAGCACGACGATTATAATTTTTGTACAACTGAGCAACTGAGGGTTAAGGGCTCAGGGGGCCAACAGTGGTGCAGTAGGGATTGAACTGCTGACCTTCGGATCAGTAACCCATCGCCTTAACCACTAAGCCACCACTGCCCTAAAAACGGTTAAAATTCTTAATCAAAATGTGAAGAAAGTAATCAAACGCTTGATATTGCCATGACATACATTTCCATGTGCATGCAAACATATGTCTACAGTTGTAAATGTAACCAGACACTAAGTACAATGGGTCATTGTAGGGTTTTGAATATGGAAATATGTGGTGCTTTACAGGGATTGTGTAAACTTGGCTCAGCCGGCGGCACAGATTTCAGCATGAAGCAGTTTGCAGAGGGGTCAACTCTCAAACTTGCCAAACAGTGCAGGAAGTATGTTTTTGTTTTTCATGAATATCACAACTGATAGTAACAGACACTGAGATGTTTGCACTCAGTTGTGCAATATTTAAATATTTCCATGGAGTCAAACCAAGCAATCATGTGGGCACAATTGGTAATATAACTTGTATATAAAGCTTATGTAGGAATGAAGTTGCATGTTTTTTATATTTTTGACTAACGAGAGTGGTGGAAGGAGTTTTGACCTAATTTCATTCATATTGGTCATGACTGTTAAACAAGCTTTTCCTTCCATAATATTGTTTTTACTTAACTCATTCTCTGATTATGTTGACAATTATTCCGTGGATGATTGGTTTGGATTGATTTATATGATAAACAGTACAGACCATGAACATTCACAACCTTTTATTTTCTGTTATATTCAATGATTTACACATGATGATGGAAGTGTATACAGTAGATAATAGCACTGTACTTGGCAGATGGCTGTGCAATGATTCTCTTCCTCCGACTTCTCGGCGCTGGGCTGTAGAAGGCCTGGCGTACCTCACCTTTGATGCTGATGTGAAGGAGGATTTAGTGGAAGACAGGAATGCTCTTCAGGCCATGTTTCAACTGGCAAAGGTACATTCAGTTTTATATATATATATATATTTACTTACTTACTTACTTGTACACACAGTCTGTGGGAATATCATTTCAGAATGTAGGCCATCTGTTATACTTTGTGCCAGGCACCTGTTCATCAGTGAAATATGAATATTATGATATATAACACCTTTATAACTTCCCAGCTTGTTCTCTTCCACCCACATTCATTCTCTCTCTCACTCACTGAAGTCTGAAGATAAAACTGTATTGTTTGCCATTGGATCAACATTGGTAAACTGCACCAATAGCTATGATGTTGAGAAACCAGATCCCCAGTTGGTCGAATTGGCTAAATATGCAAAGCAGCACGTACCAGAGGAGCATCCAAAGGTATTAGCTTAGAACATATTAGCCCAATACAAACTCCATCATTCATATCATTTAGAAATTCAAATGAGAGATTAATATTAATATAATAATTGTCTTGGTTTGCAGGATGCTAAGCCTTTTGTGGAGAAGCGTTTGGTTGAGCTTTTGGAGGCTGGGGTGGTTTCAGCATTGGTGTGCATGGTTAAACAGGAAAGTCCTGCACTCACTGATGCATGCAAAGAATGTATTGCCAGGTGGGTATGTTTGTACTGAATAGTTACTTACAGTAATACTTTGATTAAACACACAGATAAAAATTAAACATGTAGGTCAGATACACTCTGACCTGAAAGCAGTTAATTTCTCTCTCGCACAGCTTTCTCTTTAGCATTTTCTTAAAACATCTGTCTCCCCTTTATCAGGGTTTTCTTGGCTCTAGTGGAACGACAAGAAGATCGTGGAATGGTAGTAGCACAGGGTGGAGGGAAAGTAAGAACACATCCCAACAAAAATCAAAATACTGTAGTCTTTCACAATACAACATAACATTACTACACAATACCATTCATATAATTTATTTACATATTAATCAAAAAATATTTATTATAATACAGGCATTGTTACCTCTGGCATCTGAAAGCACAGATGTAGGAAAAATCAAAGCAGCACAAGCACTAGCCAAAATCACCATCACCTCAAATCCGGAGATTGCCTTTCCAGGGGAAAGGGTAAGACAATGATGCTTAAATAGAACTTCAATGACACTTACAATAAAAATAATAATGCACAATTACAGCATGATTGATCTCCATCTATCGTTGCCATCTGTCTATCTTTGTAGTGGTGCCGAATGTAAAGTGACTATTATATACTTTATAGTGCAATCAATGTATCCCTTAATTTCTTATGAAAATGCATTGTGTTATTCCTTATGATGGGAGGTGTGAAACAAATTTATATATAAATAATAGAATAAGACATAAAATATGCTAAATAAAGTCACAGTTCAGTTAGCGAAACTAATCCACAGCCTCAAAGCCTCTGTTTTAATAAAAGGCAGCGGCGTTGTTTCTTTTGCATGATCCACCAGCTCAGTTGACATTGACCTGCGATTTGTGCGATATCATTACATAATTAACAGCGCTGGGGAGTAGTGTATGAAAGTGTCTTAACTCTTTACCGTTAAGCTCACTATATAATCCTCTGCATTTAATTTTTTTGTATAGTCAGTAGGGGTAGTAAATGAATGAGTGATTTCGGACACAGGAACTGTCCTTGTGTTTGGCTCTAGTTATCTATAATGCACTGCCCAGCCAAAAAGTCACACATTCTAATATTTTTTGGACCACCTCTAGCTTTTATTACAGCATGCAGTCACCATGGCAATGTTGCTTCATTTGGTCAGGCCGGACCAGTCCTGACCTTAACCCTAGAGAAAGTCTACCCCTAGAGATGTGCTAGAGAAGACTTTATGGAGTGGTTAGATTTTCATGTCATCAGTTCAAGAGGGCTGGGAATAATGAACCAAACTCTGGATGGAAATAAATGTTGTGATGTTAAGTTTGTTGAAACAATGTCATGGCGATTATGTACTCTAATCAAGGCTAAAGGCAGTCCAACAAAACATAGTGTGTGACTTTTTTTTGGGCCAGCTAGTGAATTTGTATATAAAAAATTACCATGTTGGTACCACCTCTTTTTGGTTTTGTCAACACTAAAATATAAAAATATGGCCATTAGCTAAAATAAAATTAAAGGATTGGAACTTGGCCAGTAGTGTTTTTCAAATGCATCTTTGCAGTAATGTAATATGACTATTATGTTCTGTTGTGATGTTAGATGCTTTTCAGTAATTGCTCTTTGTGCAGGTTTATGAGGTGGTGCGTCCGCTTGTGAATCTGTTGGCCCTGGATTGCACTCTGCTGCAGAACTTTGAGGCTCTGATGGCCCTCACTAATCTAGCTGGCATTAGTGACAGACTCCGGTTAGTCCAATCTATATACAGAAGGAAAGCTGTGACTGACCATGAAAGTTGTAAATTTATAATCATGGTTTAAAAGATTTAATTTTAAAAGCAGCTGAAAGAGAAAGAACTGATGAATCTAAACCTGTTTGGGTTTACAGACAGAAGATAATTAAGGAGAAAGCTGTGCCTAAAGTGGAGGGTTACATGTTTGAGGAGCATGAGCTGGTGCGAGCAGCATCCACTGAGTGCATGTGTAACTTGGTCTTAAGCCCTGAGGTACAACCCTGTTTTACAGTAGACTTAAAGTATAGTGTGCAAATATCAAGTGCTTTCACATTCTCTGTACTAGTTTTTTCCTTTTATGTTGATATATGGGTTTTATCTTTGCCTTATTCCTCAGGTGCAGAAACTTTACCTTGCCACAGACAGTGACCGATTGAAACTCCTGGTACTGTACAGTGGTGAGGATGATGAGAGACTGAGGAAGGCTGCTGCAGGAACCTTGGCAGTGCTCACTGGGGAAATGCCAGAGTTGTGTGCACGGATCCCCAGTACAGTAAGTTGTTTCAGTTTTCTTTAAATAAAAGGTAAATTTAAACAAAAATGGTTAAAGATAATCACATTATTATTTAATTTGTGCAAATGTTGAATAAAAACCATTGAATGAAGTTTCATGTATGCAAAAAATAATTTGATTATCTTTCACCTTTTTTTTATTTACTTGTTTTTTTTGGGGGGGGGCATGTACCATGTCTCTCGTCTCTCACTGTCTGTTGTGAGAGGCATGTAAAAGAACCATTGCTGTCGTTCGAAAAGAGTACGCCATTGGATTGCTGTGAGCGTGTTGGCCTTTACAAATCATTTACTTTACAGTCATACAGTGTAATTTTTCTCATTTCTGTTCTTCATTTTAGACCAGTCACTGGCTGGAGATCCTGCAGGCTCTGCTGCTGAGTGACAGTCAGGATTTGTGCCATCGTGGTGTTGTCATCACACTGAACCTGATGCAGGCGGAGAGGAGTCTAGCTGAAAAACTAATGGAGAGTGAAGTGCTGGAGATCCTCTCTGTCCTGGCTAAAGCAATTGAAACTAACAAGGCTCCTGTCACGAGAGCAGCCGAACGCTGCCTAGACTTAGCTCTGGAGTATGGCCTTATCAGGAGCAATGATGGCAAAACCAGTGGAAAATCTGAACCATGAATGGAGGTTATCCCTACACACGAAGCTCACTACAAGTCTTAATTCTAAGTTTGGATATACTATTTTTAAACTATGAAAAAGTCATTTGTAGTAGGAGATTATAGTAAACATTTACTCTTTTGGAACTTTGCTAAGTGGGTGCACACTCAGACAGAAGACTTATTAACTTTATGTCTTGTGTAAGAACAGCTATCTCTTCCCTACTTATTTAATAGCACATTTTGAGCCTTGATTTTTAATGAGGTAAAACCAATGTCATTTCAGCATAAATGCAACCATGTACCTCTTAGCGGTGTTTTTATCCACTGCTAAAAAATCAATCCTAATCTGACCTACAGTAGCAAAATACAGACTGAGCTGGTTGAGCTGGCAGACCATCTTCGCCAGCTGGTAAGTGCTGGTAACATTTTCTAAACAGCTGCTTCTCCCACCATTCATTCATTTTATTCATTCATTTTCTGAACCGCTTATTCCTAATTAGGGTTGGGGGGGGGGGGGGGGGGGGGTG
>JAOUQZ010000010.1:8991996-9007928 GCA_028564935.1 Neosilurus hyrtlii | reverse complement strand
TATATATATATACACATACACACACACACAGACACACACGCCTGGTAAATTAAATATTAATGTCTTCTGTTGCTACATTGGCTCATGCAGAAACAATAATCCAGAGACTCTGTAAATCTGTTTAACACTGCCATCTATGGAGAAGTGTTGCTCTCTTGCAATAGAAGCCTTTATCAGAGGGGCAGTGTCACCTCAACACTCACAGTTTTACTGAAAGGATAGTTTACAGCTTAGGCCCCAGCACCACAAAGATGCCACTGTTTAGGCCCTTAACCCTATGGTCTCAATGTTTCCACAGAAAAGTGTGGTGGGAGAGTAGGAAAAGACAAATTTTAATTCTTAGCAGAAAATAGGAAACAGTACAGGGCATCTGCTGGCACTCTGCTAACAAGTAAATAAAAAAATCAGAAAAATCTTAAGCTATGTATGAAAAAAAAAAATTTACAGAGCAACGGTATTAAGTATTGGGATGCTGTAAAATGTCCAGTCAAATTGTTTACATTATTGATTTGTACTTAATGACTTTAAATTTATCATTTAGCTGAAATGCTAAAGAGAGAGGCCATGCTGTTAAGTTTATACATATAGGTAATTCCTAATGATGAAAATAATAGTTAAAAAAAAACAAAACACACACACTTATTATTATATGTTAGGGATTGTGCCAATTTGATAAATTTTCAGGATCAACTTTTCAAATACTGTATTTACCCAATCATATGGTTATTTTCATTTTACTACTGTACGTTTTTTACCTTTAAATCTGTGGTCACTACTTATTGCTTATAGTACTTACACTCAATTAGAACCAACCAAACCAACATTAAACACTACATTCTGAACACTTTGGAGTTTGTGGATAAGGCAAGAGATGTCATTATGAAGGTCAATGAAACAATTGTATTCTATCATGTTACAACTCTCTTCACGTGTGTTTCTGTTGCTGTAGTAGTATAAGTAAATTATAAGAAACCAAATAGCATTGCGATGGCAACCATTTCTGAGAGCCCCGCTCTGGGTGAAATACACAGACACTCAAAATATCTAAACCAGAATTTCAAAGACACTGCATGAACTAGGCATTCTGTCTGGTCATTTGCTTCAAAGTTAAGGTGGAGGCTAAAGCTGAAAGATTAAATTTACCTTTGTTGGGCTGTTTCTTTCAACTCACTAAAGGTAATTTGATTGTGAGCCATGACCATGACCATGACTAATGTTATATATGAAAAGCAAACCATATAGAAAATATGGATATGGCCCTTTTCTTTTTGGTTAGGTAAAAGGTCATGGTCACAGTGACTTATCCTGTATGTGTAAGACCGTGAAAAAATTATAGCTTGGACAAGGTTTTTTCTTTCAAGTAAGCTCAAACTTCAAGTTCAGTGTCACAATGTGACACTCACCCATCCCAGAATGTATACCTTGTTTTGTATATGTGAGAGGATTAAATAGGAAACTTGACCCAGAGTTTTTCTTTCAAGTGAGGTCAAAGGATAAGTTCACAGTGACCTTACCCAGATGTATAAGTATATGTGAGGTTATTAAAGCTTCAGTGACATAGAAAAAAAAATTGACTGCGCACAAAAGTTTTAACTTCCAGTCATGGCAAACAAAGTATGTGCTAGCTTTGTGTTTTGGATGTGTGCTATTTATGTGTTAAAATGGCTAGGTCTTGTTGCACTGTTGGCTGTAAAAATTGTGCAGATGGTCGAAATAGATGGAGAAATATCTTTTCACAAGTAAGCGTTTTTTTATTCTTTGTAAAACTGTAGTCATGCTGATATTTATTAGTAATTGCATGCCGTTGCAGGCATATGTGCTTGACACAATAAAGACCACACAGTACAATGTTTTTAAAGTATGTTTATTCTGTATTTAACTACTACCGTCCAGAAGCTTGAGGAATTACAGACTGATCTACACGACACAAAATGTAGGAAGAAGCGTGCCAAGGTCTGTATTGACAAGATTTTACAAGAGCTTGCAGAGAAGAAGAAGCTGTCTGAAGATGCTTTGAAGATGCAGGAAGCTTAAAAAGGTATATTTATTTCTGTATGCTTGCTGCAAGCAAACTTAACTAGTAAACATATCTGCTACTAAAAGCAAAAAATGAATGTGAGGTTAGCAGGACAAACAATTAGTGCTTGGTTGGCCACTGCTTTAAGGTATGGACCTTGGATATGTTGTAATGAATTCGATGGCTGTGAGGGGACAGTAAATTTTATAACATATTGGTTATTGATCATATGTTTGATATATTCAAAAGTTGCACACCTTGTGCAAAAGGTTTCAAAAGTCCACTGAGACCAGAAAATCTTGCTCACACTGAGAAGTTTTTAATTCATGCAGTCTGTTTTACTGAGTATGATGGATCTGACTGGTACAAAGGTGTGTTCCAGTAAGAGACAAATGGGTGTCACTGGTTTGTTGTGTAACATTGAGAGTATCCTTTACTTGTCTAAGGGACTGTTAATGGGTCAAAATCCTGTACAGAGCTATTTGTTGACATATAAATTATCTCTTGATCATTTGGAACAATTTTTTATGCAGTGTGACGTCGTGGGTGGAATACAATCCAGTGCTTTCGGACTAGAGAACTAAGGTCGTAAATGACCTACTGGTGGCCTCTGACCAAGGCTATGTTGCCCTGCTCGTGTTACTTGACCTTAGTGCAGTCTTTTACACTATTGATCATACTATTCTCCTTGATAGATTAGAAAATGTTGTGGAATTAAGGGAATGGCCCTCTCCTGGTTTAGATCTTATTTAACTGACCGTTATCAGGTGGTAGATGTAAATGGTTATTTTTCTAAACACTCTAATGTTAGGTTTGGTGTGCTACAAGGTTAGGCCATGGCTGCCCCCAAATTGGTATAAGCTTTTGTCCTCTGTGAACAATGAGCTTATAAACCTGTTCAACTAGCAAACTACACTAGGCTGTGTTCTCTGTGTGTGTCTGATGTCTGTGCCCTGTCACTGGTTTAAAAATGAAATATAATACATTTTGTGCTATTTAAAAATTGTGTGTAGCTTATTTGGATGTGTTCTTACTGGCTTAGCATGCACTCCACTACAGCACCCCAACTCAAATTTTCTTCCCATGGCTTTGTGAAGAGACTCCACCAACCACTCTAAGCAGGTCAAGGAGTTTTGCCCACTGGCATTTTGCCTAGAAGCTTTTTTTTCCCTGGCACAGGGAGACGCATGCCTGTTTCCTCGAAGCAGTCCAATAAAGACACATTTGGTGGAAAATAAACAATTTTAGAAAATAATATACGTCTGTTAATGTAATATACATTTGTTCCTTCTCTTAACCACTTAATCCTATTTAAGGTCATAGGGAAGCGGGCGCCCATCTCAGCTGACTCTGGGCCAGACCACTGCAGGAAAAAAAGAAAAATATATTATAAAATATGCGCTTACCATTAAATATTTTTGTTCAGTATTTTGTTGCTTTTTGTGCAATGAATGAGCTGAACTCCTGTCCGGCTAGCGTACACTTTTTGCTGGCTTCTTGTCATCTCAGAGCACACAGAACTCACCCAACTGTGTCCTTGTCAAAATTGAAAAGAAAAAAAAAAAAAAGGTCTATATATATATATAAGACCTTAAAATTTTATTAAATAGCCACTGTTTTACTTAAAATTATTGGGGGCCTGGATTATCCCATTATTCAAACCTTTGCATTCGATGTTTAAAAACAGTGAAGATGATTTTTCATGGCTGTAGGGAAACCATCCAGCGTTTGTCCATCCAGTGTCCATATGCACTGCAATGCTCAGTGACTGTTATGTATTGTGATGCTGATTAGCTGTTATACATCACTGAGTTCCATGATAACAGCTGTCAAGGATGCTGAAACCAGTCTATCCATAATATAATAAAGCAGTTCATATTTTTGAAAATATTTAAAGTTGTATACTTGTACTGAAAGACATCCAAACAATAACAAATTAAAATATTTTACGGCCAAATTCCCACTTAAGAGGAAATGAAACCCAAACACACTAAAAGCTTGCATGCATAGTTTATCAAAAGTGATCATTTAAAGTAATCTATTTCTCAAATATAGAAAAACATATTTAAATACAACTAATTAACATACTCTAAATTAAATATAAACAAAAAAGAGAGATTATTCTCTCGCTGAAGAGATTATTCTTTACGTTTGGCGATTGTGTTTATCATTGATTACAACAGCGTGACTGATTTTGCACAGGGAGAAATAAATTTTCTTGTGACTGCCAACAATCATTACAAAGAAATGAGCAAAAGTGCAACTTGGATGAATGACTTTATCAGAAGAGCTGACATGACTCAAAGGTTGTATTCCTTCATTGTTTTTTACTCTAAGACAAATCTTGATTTTCATGAATGTACTTATGGTTTCTGGCTGCTGATGTGCTTGTCCTCTATAACCCTGTCGTAATCCTCATTAGAGTGTGTATAATAGCGATATTATTTGTATTTGCTTTCTCCGACTGGCGCTTGTGTCGATTACTCTTGTTTCTTATATCAGTGTGTGCACTGATCATTTTGTGTCGGGTTTAGTATTTTATGAAAGTTAGCATGTGTGAAAATTGTGAGTTTAAGATTTCTGCACATTATCACGAGTGGGTCTCTGAAAGCATTTAAGCCATTAAATCAAAAGTATAGCCAGAATCAGAATTCATTCTGATGAGCAGTGGCTTTCTTGGAGCTATGTTTAAAAATAAAAGCCTTTTTTTGTATAATTTGCTTTACATTTATTAAAAAACAGTTTCAAATACACATTTTTTTAGATTACAGATATTTTGGAACTGCAGCTAAGTTTGATAAAATACACAAACAAACAAACAACTTAAGCAACTTAGCAATTAAAATTGTTGATTGAGAAATTTCCTCAAAAGTGCCCATTAGCTAGCAGTGTTTAGTAAAAAATCTGCACACCTTTTGCACACTGACTGTACACACTGTACATGCACACACACTACCTCTGCACTACAACAACTTTAGTGATTTTCTTTAGTGTTTTCCTTAGTGTTCGGCATTACAATTTTTTCAACCACTAGTATTTTGTATTTTATCCCACTATGTACATACATATACACACACACACACACACACACACACACACACACACACACACACACACACACATATATATATATACATACATACATACATACATACATATATAGTACCGGGCAAAAGTTTTAGGCACCCTATTTTTTTGTATAACCTTTGCTATAGATTTTTATTTAATTAGTACATAAATCTATAGCAAAGGTTATAAAAATAAATAGGGTGCCTAAAATGTAAAACTATAATGAAGGCTGCTGCAGTTTACATGAAAATAAACAAGCAAGTGTGACAGTCAACATTTCCAGGAGAACTGTGGCTGGTTCTGTAAGACGCCCGGTAGATACTGTACTTGTAAAACAGCACATACTGTACCTGACACTATTCTATTTTTAAACAAAACGTTATCACACCTCATATTAAATAAGTTTTATTAATTACTCTTTACTGTGCTTTATAAAATGTTTATGTTGAGATCTTTAATTTAATGTCATTGTTTATATTCAAATATAAGGCAATACACATGCACCAAATATTTGAGATATTGTTAACAAGTTTCATTAACCATGTCGCTTTCTAATAATAGACTCATTTTGAAAAATATTTTTGCCTGTGGCAAAAATGTTAGTGGAGTTCCACTAACATATTTTTGTCAGACTCAGAGTTTAAAAACATGACACAAAACATAGAAACATTAAACATAAAAGACAGTAAACATTGCCACCTCTAATAGAAGACTGTTGTACCAGTGTTTCCACATAAATGACTGATAGCACTGCATTACACCTGGGTTTGACATCAACAATAAAAAACAACATCAACAAAAAAAAATTCTATGCATTACTAAAGCGACGCAAATTTGTATATCACGTCTTGACGCAGGGCTGAAAAAGTGCTGACTCATTGCATAGGTACTCTCTTGAACTACCGCAGAATGAGCAGAATCCTCCGACAATCCTTATAGGCAACCTGAAGTTTCTGCATGCTAATGTTCTAAATTTTAATCCACAAAAGGTCAGTAGAGAGAGGAGTACATTGTGCCTTTAAAAAAATTAGCTTTACATAGTCAGGACACTTTCCTTACTAACATGTTAGCTTGGGCATATAATATATGATGCTGCTTGTACATCTCCTCATCATCAGACATTTCATCTGTAGTGAAGTTGCCTAGATATTTAGTTTCATTACAAACAGATAGCACTTGCCCTGCAAAATAACCCTTAGCTCAACACTCTTCTTAGCATTATATTTCACATTATATATAACGCCATAATCAGAGCATGTATTCTGCAGATTCTGAAACCCAGCACTGCTGAGGAAAAAGATTTTCAGCAGAGGTGAGATGGTTTCAATCATACATCCAGTTTTATTCCTTCATTCATTTCCCAAAATGCTTAATCGTACTAGGGTCAGGGGTAGTCTGGAGCCTATCTTATCCCACTCTGGGTGAAGGTAAGATATACTGTCACACACTCTCACAGCTCCTCAGTCTATCGCAGGGTCCACACACTCACACACAACCATTCTCACTTCCACCTAGGTGCAATTTGGAACAACCAATTAGCTTCATGTACTTGTCCTAAAGGAAACCCATACAAGCAACGGGAGACCATGGAAACTCTTCACAGAAGAGCCTTTTTTTAGCCCAGGACTTGAACCCAGGACATTCTTGCTGTGAGACAGACGCACTAACCGTCCCGCCCACACCCAGTTTAACAGCCTGTCAATTAACTAGATAATCCATGATTATCGATGTACAGGTTACAGAGTGTGTCAGATTTTTTAATTTTCTACTTAACAGTTTTTTTTACTTTTGTCCCCACAGGATTAGAAGAAGACAAATATTTCAGTTTTTATCAGTTTTTTTTTTTTATCAGCTATTGTTATCACATGAATATGTGAGTCTGCTTGTTTGCTTGCTTGTCAGTTTGTCTGTGATTTCCACCAAACTTGGTGGGGACACTACCTGAGTCCCAGTATTTGGAATGTTAAGGTCAAAGGTAAAGGTCTACGCAAGGTTACAACGTTTTGGCGCTCATAACCTTGAAATGAGTCCTGGTAGACATGTTGTTACTATGGAACACTCTAGGACACCACAGATTTTCAACTGAGACAATGACCTTTGAGCTGGAGGGACTTTGAAAAGTGAAATTCAAGGTCACAAGATTTTGAACACTTATAATTTTGAAATGAATGCCAATTGACATCTCGTAATTTTTTTTTTTGCTAATTTGGTCACGTCCACATACTACAGAACATAAGACACACATATAGGGCCTATTTGTTACCTTATCCATACCACAGATATCTTGCACTTTATGAGTCCCTCTCTAGTTTGAATTTACTAAGCCTGATCAGTGATACGACTTCTCCCTTCCTCAACATCCAAGTCATGCTAATTAGTAAAGTGTGATTCAGTATCAGTATAGATCAATACTTAGATTAGTTTTCTCCTCCATGTGAGCACCTAGGGCATTGAGACTGTTTAATAAACACATCATACCAGTCATAATCATCAGTGTCCACTATTCAGACACATTATTTTTGTTTAACTATCAACAGTGACTCTGATATTGATAGACATATATCTGTGTCTACATATAAATAGCCTACATGGCTGAGCCTACTTCTTAAAGTATGCACACAAACAACCAGACTATTCAGGCTCAGCTTGGAAACAGTGGCACGCACCAAATTTACATGTGTGTGATAAGAACAGCAAAGCCCTGTATCAGTGGCATCAGCTGCAGTTTGCGTAAGAAATGTTTGCACACCATGGCTCTGGTGAACCAGTGTGGTCACCAGGTGATCACTACTCTACCTCAGAGGCTGATTACCTAATAGTGTCATATTACATATAGAGCCGTGGCCTAATGGTTGGTAAAGCAGGTTTGGAACCTAAAGGTCGCCAGTTTGATTCCCAAACCAGCAGAAAAAATATGTGACAGCTCATTGCTCCGAGTGTGTGTGCTCACTGTTTAATGTGTGTGCTCACTTTGGATGGGTTAAATGCAGAGCCAAAATTTCTCTTCTGGGATTAATTAAAAAAAATGCACTGAAATAATGACTCTATGTTTTCAGTGTGGTAATAAAAATTGAGTGTGGGTATACCTGGAGAAAGCAAGGTGATATCAAGGTATCAGCAGCAGCAGCATATTCTGTTATTCTTGTAAGTAATGTAAAGGCCCGATCTTATTTGGTCGATTCTTTGGTGACTGCCCATGATTTTTTTATTTGGCGACTGTTAGTGATGATCTGCAATGATTGGCAGAGGTTGGCAACCGTTTTTGACTGTCTTCTTAATAGCTGGCACTCATATTGCCAACTATCCCCAACTATGGTCACAGACATGCTTGCAGACAGTCATGGTCAAAATATGCCATTCTCTTTTGTTTTAAGGTGCTCACTATTATAAAGGCAGATTTATATAACAAACACTTATTTCAGTTTAGCATCCCATGTACGCTTTAGCTAGGACCAGTGGGAGATCACAGCTGAGCCCTTGTGATGATGCAGTGGATGGAGGTGCTCTGTCTCTTTCATAAACGTCATAGTACATTCATAAGCGGGTTAATGTAATGAAGGGGAAGAAAGGTGTACAGTAGATGACAATATGTGATGAGCTTCAGCATCGCCCCAAAACAGCATGTCTTGCTCTGGTCGGGAGAACTGTAATTATCAGTGAGTTTCTGGGTGCAAATGCACTCTGGTGTACAAGCTCCTAACTACAGCGCTCCATACTGTGTAAAGGAGTATGCAAAGCAAGAAAAAAGGGAAACATGGCTTTATGGCAAATACTATCATATGCCACCATGTGACTATGTGAGAAGTTCACAGCATGTATAAGCACATGCAAAAAGAAGGTGAACTGTTGACTGGAGAGAAACAGAACATATTTATAGCCAAACCACTCTCTTGATCCAATGACTGTAAAGCATAACTGTTGACTTGTGTTCTTGTTAACCTGACACACAGTTCATCCAGTCATTCAAATTTTACATTTAGGTTTGTTCACAAATAAATTACTTCAATTTAATACTAGAACAGATATTTACTATTTTGGTGTTTGTTGTCTTTTTAATAATCATACCAATCATTTCCCAGTAACTGACGCACCAATTTCCAGACATACTGCATTTGAAGATGTCCTTTTGATATTGTGGTGCATTGGAATATGTATAACATGTTTATTATAACAAAGTATTGACTTTTAATGACTTCTGCCATCCCTCTGCTCCCTTAGGTTTTCAGGATGTCCATGTTATGATCTTTATGGGCTTTGGATTCCTGATGACATTTCTGAAGCGCTATAGTTTCGGTGCCATTGGTTTCAATTTTCTCATCGCAGCTTTTGGGCTTCAGTGGGCGCTGGTAATGCAAGGCTGGTTCCACTCTCTGGACCCAGCTGATGGTCTGATCAAAATTGGTGTGGAAAGGTAGGAATCATATGTCAATGATATATTTAATGACTTAATGATGAATCAGTTTTCATAGTGTGTGTTTGTCTTATGCAGAAATGCCTTTACATTGCTGCTTCTTAATGTACTCATTCAACAATAAAATATTAAACAGTGTCACATCAATTTCATCCCTTATTATACAACAGTGAAGTTACTACTCCGGCATTATTGAATTGATGAAACTGTAGTTGTCTAACTTTATAACTAACAATAAGTGTAATTATGCTTCTTACGTGGCAGTTGATTACAAGGTTAAAATGAATTAAGTAAACCTGAAGCATTTATTATAGATGAGTATGCAGTCTACTGTATATTAAAATTAGTTATGCACATAAAATATTTCCAGTTTAAAGATACATAGATTAGTTTTACATGTATTTCTAAACTGTAGGAAATATACACTTAAATGTTCTTTTGATTTTTTTTTTTTCTGTGTCCAGCCTGATCAATGCAGACTTTTGTGTGGCTGGCTGTTTGATTGCATATGGAGCAGTACTCGGGAAAGTCAGTCCTGTTCAGCTCCTGGTGTTGACCCTGTTTGGCATTACCCTGTATGCTGTAGAAGAATATATCATACTTAACCTCCTTCATGTGAGTCTAAATGACATGAGTAAAAATAGTCAAGTGAGCAAAAATATTCTTTTAATGTATGTGTGTAAAAACTGAATACTGTTGAATGTATTCACTCACTCACTTATTTTCCAAACCATTTAATCCTACAAGGGTTTCAGGGAGGCTGGGGTCTATCTCAGCTGACACTGGGTAAAGGCAGGGTACACCCTGAACAGCTTGCCAGACTATTGCAGGGCAACACACACTCAAACACACTCACATCCACACCATGGGGCTTTTTGGGACAGCCAATTGGCCTAATGTGCATGCCTTTGGACT
This sequence comes from Neosilurus hyrtlii, assembly GCA_028564935.1. NCBI lineage: Eukaryota > Metazoa > Chordata > Actinopteri > Siluriformes > Plotosidae > Neosilurus > Neosilurus hyrtlii. The sequence continues at coordinate 8,997,516 of JAOUQZ010000010.1, read as the reverse complement.
GCGGGAGGAAACCGGAGTACCCGAAGGAAACTCAAGCAAGCACAGGGAAAACACTCAAACTACAAGCCCGGGACTTGAACCCAGGATCTTTTTGCCGTGAGGCGGATGTGCTCACTACTACACTAGTGTCCTGACCCTGTTAGATGTATTAAATCATAAAAAATAATCTTAATAAATTAATTTAGGAGAATTTAGTGTATCATTATATAACTTTTTATTTGATTATAGCTTGGCAAATTAACAGTATGCACAAAATGTAAAAAACCAAATCATACCTGGAAAATTGTGGTGTTTTCTCTCTATGGTGACTTACAAGTAGAGGTTTTCTATCCAACAGGCCAGAGATGCTGGTGGTTCCATGGTGATACACACCTTTGGAGGCTATTATGGACTCGCCATTTCATGGGTCCTTTATCGACCAAACTTGAAGGATAGCAGTCATCTGAATGGTTCAGTCTACCACTCTGATATGTTTGCCATGATTGGTAAGTACTCTTTATAGCTCTTAAGATAATAGGTGTCAGAGTATCAGTCACAACCTTCTAATGCATTTGCTTGCCTTGAAAATGATTGACATATTTTTGTGTATACACATTAAAGTTGCATGCTTTATGCTTTTCCCCTAGGAACTCTATTTCTGTGGATGTTCTGGCCTAGTTTTAATTCTGCCATTTCTGACCATGGAGATGGTCAGCATAGAGCAGCCATTAACACATACCTGTCACTGGCTGCTACTGTCCTTACTACCTTTGCATTCTCCAGTTTGCTTCAGAAGCATGGAAAACTTGACATGGTAATTCCAGGATTTTGTCTTTGGTATTTACTGCTATGGCAGTCACTGTGCTAAAAATTCATTAAATTAAACTTATTGTGAAATATGTTGGGATAGATAAAGCATAAACAAGGAAGTAATATATGGCTCAGTGTTTGGATGACTGCTATGACTGGTGGCACTCATGGTATAATACAGTACTGGCCAAATTTGTCAAAAGTGTAAATTAAAATTTGTGTAAATTGACTGTGAATTTCAGAGGGGACTGCCAATGTTTTTGAGCAGTGATAGTGATAGACATGATCTGAGTCTCATGTCCTAAAATCAGATGTATGACTAATATAATGTAGAGTGGCTTGCAAAAGTATTGACCCCTTGGCATTTTCCTATTTTGTTCCATGAAAGCCTTTAATTTCAATGGAGATGGGGAAAGAAAACTTGAACATGCATAACTATCAATTCCTACAGCCCAATACTGCCAACACCATGCTTCACTGTGGGGATGGTTTTCTTGGGGTGATAAGAGGTGTTGAGTTTGTTTCAGACATAGCATTTTTAATTTTAGTCTTATCTGCACAGTTTACCTTCTTCCATGTGTTTAGGGAGTCTCTCACGTGCCCTTTGGCAAACTCTAAACAGGCTTTTTAATATTAACTGTAAGCAATGTTTTTTTTTTACAGCCACTCTTCCATAAAGCCTTGCTCTGTGATGTAATTAATACCACTTGATCTTATTTAGGGGCTTCATAGCAAAGTGGTCAATACAATGCAGCACTTTTTTTCCTTTTTAAAGATTTTTTAAAAATACTTTTTTATTTCACTTTACCAGTTTTGGCTAGATAACTTTGCTATGTATCCAGGTGCACATTCAGAATTCCACCCTGGCTGGTGGAGTTGCTGTGGGAACGGCTGCTGAGTTCATGCTAACACCATATGGTTCTCTGATAGTAGGATTCTGCTGTGGTATTGCCTCCACACTTGGCTATATTTACATTTCAGTAAGAGATACTTATACCATTAAAAAATAATCAGAATGGTTGTGCTAAAAATATATCACAGCAGGCAAAATACTGATTAAATCTATTATCTCTTCTCAGCCATTTTTAGAGAAAAGGTTAAAGATCCAGGACACATGTGGTATCCATAACCTTCATGCAATGCCTGGTGCCATAGGAGGAATTGTGGGAGCCATTACAGCTGCTGCTGCTTCTGAATCTGTATATGGCAACGAGGGGTACGTCTATGTTACAAGATTTAGTAATTTATATGGAGTTTTATATCTCTATATGAAAAGGCCTAACATTCCTTACAAGGTTTGTTTGACTTACCTAAGAATGCATACACACGTGTGAATGTCCATTGTTTTCTGAGTTTTTCTTTTTTAGAATAGCATAGTATAGCATAGCTTTTCAATTGTCATGTACCCAACAACGAAACTTTTGGCACTCTCTTCCTATGGCACAATCAATCTAACACATTAAAAATAAATTAAAAACTTCTAATAGAATGCAAATTTCAACATAAAAAATATAAATCCATAAATGCTTCAACATTAAGGCACATCCGTATGTGAATCTTTATATATTGCACATAGCATAGAGTGTTTGTGATTGTCTCTGAGGTAGATCATTGCTGATCGCCCACGGATAGAAGGTGTTGTTCAGGCGATTTGTTCAGCTGTTGATGCTCCGGTATCTCCTGCCAGAGGGCAAAAGGTTGAAATGACAATGGCCTGGGTGTGAGGGGTCAACAAAAATCTTGCGTTCTCTTGAGTTCGTAAGAGTTTGCAATGTCCTCCAGTGAGGGCAGGGGGCAGCCAATGATCATCCCTGCAGTCTTTATAATCCCCTGCAGGGCTTTTCTGTCCCCAGCTGTGCAGCCGGCATACCACACAGTGACGCAGTACGTCAGCCCGCTCTCCACTGTGGCACAATAAAAAGTCTGCAGCAGTTTGACCTCCAGGTGGCATTTTTTCAAAAGTCTTAAAAAATGGAGTCTCTGCTGAGCCTTGACAACCACAGCGGCCACAGCGGCATTTTCCATGCAGACTCTGTCTATCTGCAGTGAGTGTGGTCTGCTCTTCTCTTCCTCCAGTCCAGTTCCATCTCCTTGGTTTTGCTGGTGTTCAGCGGGTTATTTGCTGAACACCTGGTTGCGAGCCTCTGGACCTCCTCCATCTATGCTGTCTCGTCCCTGCCAGAAATGAGACCCACCACTGTAGTATCGTCCACAAACTTGACGATGATGTTTGAGTGGTGGGAGGGGATGCAGTCATATGTATACAGAGCATACAGGAAGGGACTCAACACACAGCCCTGATTGTTACTGGTGAAGATGAATGCTTCCCAATCCTCACTGATTGTGGGTGGTCCATTAGGAAACTGTAGATCCACTCACAGGTGAGAGAAGGGAAGTCCAGGTCACAGTAGAGCTTTATTGATCTTTTATTATTTATTAAATATTATATTATAGTACACACTGATGTCCTTTTTTAAATTGAAAGCACTCATGTTTTTCACAACATTACGGTTTCATTGTTTTGTTACTTTTTTTACAGGCTGAAAAACACATTTGATTTTGAGGGGCCATTTAAAGGCCGATCTCCAGCAGTCCAAGGAGGCTACCAGGCAGCTGGAATGTGTGTTGCCTTGTTCTTTGGAATAGGAGGAGGAATATTTGTGGGTATGGAAAACTATAACAGAATTATATGTAAGGTCAAGACATACAAAAGTGCAGCGGTGCCACAGGATCATGGCTAAATAAAGCTGTTAAAACTGATTTTATGAACAGTTTGTTTAAAGAAAATAACGCTTCTTATTTCACATACAGCTAAGTGAAACATTTTACATTTTAGAAATTTGAGAAGACATCATTTATTACTGAAAGTTAACTATTAATCTGTTTTATAATTTGTTATCAACAAAGGTTAAACATTAAATTTATCCTGTACAGAGAAAACAATTCAAGGCGGATTAAAAAATCTATGTAATCTTTTGTTTTTAATGTAATGATCCTCATAGTTTTAAGGGTGTAAAATAAACAGATTTAATGTCAAATAGAATAGGTAAAGATGAGGCAACCTGCCTGATATGGAGAAAAGAGTATATTAACCGTATATAAATTATAAATTATGCTTATTTGTCTTCTTTTACTCTGCACTTAGCCTTATTTGCTACTGGAGTTTTTTGTGATATCCTGAGTCCCCAGATATATCTAGACAAACATGTTTGATCCAGATCTTTGGGATGGTGCATATAGCAGAACAGAGTTTCCTCCATTTACAGGTCTGATCCTGAGGTTGCCTATCTGGGGATCTGTGGCAGATGATAACTGCTTTGAGGACGAGGTCTATTGGGAGGTCAGATTTTACTTTAATTCAACCACAAAAATGCTACTGCACCTGAAAAATGAAACATGACTCGTATCCATTTTTTCAGTATTTGTTTTCATTGCTTGAATAGAACTCATGTTTCACTTTTCCATAGCGAACAAAAGCACCAACAAAGAAGGTTACTTCTAGCCTAGTTCACCATTTTATTTGTGTACATTCCCACATGGCCCTCATGAGATGTGTCAGGTGCATTTTGTTATTTATTTATATGTAATTGCATACAGAATAACAACATTTTCTGAGAATCCTTGAAACATGAGGGTGATGAAGCTGAGGGAGAAGACAACTCAAAGTCGCATTTTAAAACTCCCTCCTTCTGTGTGTGTGTGTGTGTGTGTTCCTTGTTTATGGCCATATCTGCTTAACCGAAATAATCCTTTGATTAAACTCAAGTTTATGCCACATTTAGGTGCCTGGGGAAGAGGAACCTGTCCCACCTGTTTTGGAGTATAATAATCACATGGCAACAAACAAGAATGCAGATGTGTGAGTACATAAATTATTAAACATTAAACTGCACATAAAAAGATGTGGAAATGATTACTTCTTCATTAATAGTGCCATTGCCCAACTGCTTGGGAATGTCCTTTGTGCTGGGGTCATATTACAAAAGCATTCTAACTGTAGGATATATATCAAGGACATTTTTGGCTAAGATTTATTGGGAATAGTACTCATCCATTATCAAATTATCGGTCAGGGTAATGCAAAAAATAGCTATAGCTAATCCCAGGTGATTTCAAGTGAGGCAGGGTACACCCTGAACAGGTCACCTGGCTATGGCAGTGCTAACACAGACAAAAACAATTATTAAAACTCACATTCACACCTATGGGCAACTCAGAGTAGCCAGTTGATCTCATTTGCATGTCTTTGGACTCTGTGAGGAAATTGGAGTACCTGGAGGACACCTACACAATCACTTCACACAGAAAAGCTCTTGGCCAAGATTCTAACACCATTTACATTTGGCAGACACCTTATCCAAATCGACTTACATTTCATCACATTTATACAACTGAGCAATTGAGGGTTAAGAGCCTTGCTCAAGGGCCCAACTGTAGCAGATTGGTGGTACTGGGACTTGAACCGCTGACCTTTTGTTCAGTAACCCAGAGCCTTAACCACTAATCCACCACTCACCTTCAAAATGGCAGAAGGGATGTTCCTGAATTACAATACCAAAGGTGGTCCATAGATGGATGACCAGTGAACTGGGAAGAGTGTCATAGGTGCCAAACACTCATTGATATGCATGGAGAGTACGTCTGGTCTGATCCCACAAAACACAGTCCACTGACGTTTGCTGCATATGGATCTGCCTAGTTGCAGACGAGATAGGTGGTGTTAATGTCATG
>JAOUQZ010000010.1:8937648-8949970 GCA_028564935.1 Neosilurus hyrtlii | reverse complement strand
GCGTGCTCTCACACAAAGACACACACACACACACACACACACACACATACATACATACATACACACACACACACAAATAAAAAAAGATTTAATGTGTTTGAAGAATATGGAGAACATCTATTTTAATATAAGTAATTTAATATAATAGAGGAATGAAGAAATGAATAAAAATGTAACAAAATTATACAGGTGACTTTTTTTTTTTAACAGGTGAAGCCTTGGATATCTATCAAATCATGGAGATTACTAAAGGGTCTCTGGTCAAATGAAGATGGTTCCATTTCACCAGGATAGACGTAACCCCAGAAAAGGCCAACAGTTAAACCTGCATAGCTTTATAAAGGAGAAACCAAAGTGGATCCAAAATGCTCTCTCCGTTCAGCTCTTTTTTCTCTTCTTTTTAGGCGCCTCACTCTCCTCAGACACCTGAGAGTCCGTCTAAAAAAGAAGGATGACCAGTCATTGTTAAACATTTTGAGAAATACTGTACGTTTTGAATAATTTAGTCTAATAGTTTAAGTGCTGTCTTCATTTTGTGTTTGGGGGAAAAACTCTTATACCAAGAGTAGTACAGTATCCTTTACAAGGGTTTATTTTTTAAGTAAAGAGTGCATTCTGTAGAGCTTGTATGTATTGTCCATAAGAAGCCTTCCAAATGCTCCTGTTACACTGGAACTATGTACAGTTTCACCATCAGGTAGGTGGTTTTTTTTCTTACATCTATGAGGTTACAAACTACTAAAATTAATTAGATAGTTTGCATTAGCCTGTTTGTAAATGCTGCCACTTGTAGTTCGTTTCACTCTTGTGAGTGCGTGAAATCACGAGAATAGGCGTGTCGTTTCCTATAAAGCAGGATGCCACCATAAATAACAGTATACAGATATTAAACTAACAAATCAGTCATGAAATTCTGAATAAAAAGAGACATATCTGCACATACTACTACATTTATGGAGTGAAATTAACTATAAAATGGCAGCATTTTTAAACAGGCTAATGCAAACTATCAAAAGGATTTTAGCAGATTGCAACTTCAGAGATAGACGTAAAAACCATATGATTATGAAAATGTACATGTTTTCAGTGTATCAAGAAATTTTGCAAGGCTTTACTTTCATTCTGCTTTAACAAATTAAAAATCAATGAGGTAAAACATTTTCTTGTATCAGTGATGTATCAGCTTAATTATCTAAAATTGTTTTCCATATACAGTTACTAAATCAGCCTAAACGTTTGGCAATGTAACAGATCATACACAAACCTGCTGGCTTTCGTGCTGCTCCTGCTCCTGTAGTGCAGCCTCCAGAGTGGCGGTATTAATCCGAAAGTCTCGAGAAGTGCTGAGCTTCATATACTGCATCAGATTTACCTGAAGAACATATAATAGCACTCTGATGTATTAAACATTCATGCATTCAGTCATTTTCTAAGCCGTTTATTCCCAATTAGGGTCGTGGTGAGGCTGGCACCCATCTCAGCTGACTCTGCATAAAAGGTGCTCACTCTCACACCTAGGGGTAATTTGGTTCCGCCAGTCAGCCTACTGTGTATGTTTTTTGGACTGTGGGAGGAAACCGGAGTACCCGGAAGAACCCTACACAAGCACGAGGAGAGTACAAGCAAACTCCACATAGAATTGAACCTGGGACCTTCTTGCTGTGAGGTGAACATGCTAACCACTATACCACCATGTGGCTGGTCTTAAAAATTATTGGGTTATTTATTTTTAACTATGTGTGGTTGCCAGTGTCCCCATACTGCTTTTACAGTTATTAAAACGATCAGCTGTAGGCTCCCGAGTGGCACATTGGCCAGGTACGTGACTATTAACCCGGCGATTGCAAGTTTGAATCCGGGTTGATGCCACAACCATCCGTGACCAGGAGTCCATGGGAGCTAATAGGCTGAGCTTTAACGGGAGTAAGGGATAGCATACACTTACAGTGACTTCCCTGTCACTCACAGCAATTACCATCCAATCATGGGCATCTAAGCTCATTCGTACGAGGGGGCGGCATGCTTACGCCCCTCAGTAGTCGTGTGATAGGGAAGGCAATACTTGACAGGTGGAAATTGGATACGACTAAAATTAGGGGAGAAAATGGGGGGTTTACCTTTGATTTCTTGGAGAGAACAATTAGAAACTTCTCATATTGTTCAATATTGAAGATTAGAGTGGGGATAGATTTGGTGTCACGAAGAACCTTGGCCTAAAATAAGATGTTAATAGAAAGGATTAGATAAATGCTGACTATGTTCCAGATGAATACAGGAATTCAAGAGAGTATAAATCCTTACAGAGGCAGCCACAACTGCTTCCTCTTCTTTTCTTTTCTTCTTTCTTTCATTCACTCCTCCATTCATCTCACCACTCTGTAGTTATACCAACATGCAACAGATAATGTGATGTCAAACACTAACACGAGTGATCAAGTTGAAAAGAAGAAAGGAACTCACCTGTACATACGTGATAAAGGAATAGCACTGAGGGGTGAGATGAGAACCTGATAGCTTCACCTTTATGGACATAAACACATATACACAATTTAAAATGGTGTAAAGAACCAGTGTGTAACCATACCTAAGATCTGAGTTTGTAAACTTTACCCATGTTCTTTGATAAATTATCAAAAAAAAAAAAAAGTTTGTCTTATTTTTGTTTTTAGTAAAATCAGCATTCTCACCAATTTCTCCAGACGAGCAGGCAGTTGACCAGGATGATCGACACACATTTGGATATACTGAAGCAGAAAAAGGATGTGTGTTGTATAAAAGAAATGCCATTTCCTGTTTCCAGTTCAGTATGCACAAATATTAAACAATTTTTAAACAAAATTTTGGAAATTACACAAGTAATAAGAGACATAAGCCTGTATAACTGACATCCAATTTACATTTTAGGATTAATATGAAACTGGAATAATGTGAAATGGCAGATTTTAGAAGTAATATACTTTTATTTCAAGCTGTATGAAATATCTGTTGATTCCCTGCAGCACATCCCATGGGTAAAAGGTAAGAACAGATGTTATGTCATGTCATGTAATTTTTTTAACCGCTTAATCCTAATTAGGGTTGCAGGGAGGCTGGCGCCCATCTCAGCCGACTCTGGGCGAGGGCAGAGTACACCCTGGACAGCTCGCCAGGCCATCGCAGGGCAGAAACACGCAGACGGCTATGCAGCCTGCTCTTAACGACAACCAGCAATGGTTCTTTTACATGCCTCCCACCATAGACAGTGGGAGACATGGCCGGGGTTTGATAACCCAGTTAGCTGCACTGGGGGGACAGCAGTGAGAACCCGTCGATAGTAGGGCTTGAAACCCCAGATGTTATGTATGAGTAGTAATTAACCATTCATTCATTCATTTTCTAAGGCGCTTAATCAGCCAGTTAGCCTAGTGTGCATGTTTTTTGGACTGTTGGAGGAAACCAGAATACTCTGAAGAAACCCACGTAAACACAGGGAGAACATGTAAACTCCACACAGAAACGCCTGAGCCCAGGAATCGAACCCAGGCCTTCTTGCTGTGAGGCGGATGTGCTAACCACATGCTCCACTGTGCCGCCCACTATTTAACCAATGAAATGTATTTTAGCAGTCGTAAAGAATCTTGTTTCAAATATTTTAGAAGGCATTATTAAAATTGAGGTAAAATATTAGTTTCATATTTTACAGTACTATGTATCTACTTTCATGTTTCTAGTTTTTATAACTAAATGGTTATTTTGGTAAACATGTATTATGTTAGGTGTGACTCACATATTTTATCAGGGTAGTGAGAATGGTGTAGGTTCGGCTGAGCTCTCGCAGCAGGGCGTCTGTGCAAGCCCCAGAGGGCAGAGCTGTTTGCACAAGCTCGTTCAGAGCTGTTAGCAGTGTTCCTAACTGCAGAGTCATTGCTTTTTCCACAGGATCCTGCTGGACTGATGACTGTGAGGCTCCTCCTGCCACACACACATTTACACGCAGCTCAATATCTGTGCCTTCAAGAACTAAATGGTATTAGTAAGTTTCTCACCAGATGTACAGAGTATTTTAAATTCACTACACAGTATAAATAACACCAATAAAATGTTTAAAAGGCCACACCTGTTGCTTTATCAGAAGTTAACTGGACTTTTTTCTTGGCAATCAACCAGTCCACCTCATCCAATACCCTTCCCACCTGAGACAACACCAAAAGCTAGAGAGGGAATAATTTTATCAGATTGCTGTCTTTTGGAACATAGCATGTAACTCATTAAAATGGACTAGTGGTTTATAAATAAATAATAATAATAATAATGATTTAAAAAAATACATGGTCATATATTATAGTTAATGAGAAATGGCCTTAGATAACGTACTGTGGTAGACGCTGCAGTCTTCATGCTTACAATGGTAAAATGAGACTGCTTCTCCACCTCCATGTCCTGCACAGTGATAAACAGGAATTAAAATATTGAAAAGATTGAAGTGCAGATCTCCACCAGTTGTACAATCTCCTCTTTACATAGGTTTTAATGGCAGATGATGTAGAATTATGGTGCTCCATTGTGGCTTTTTTCTGCATTCATTCATTCATTCATTTATTTATTCATTTGCTCCGTATTTTTTCTCCCTGTGCATGCTGGTGATTTCCACCTCCTTGTTCTGTCCCGCTAAAAAAAAATCCTTCAAAACTTTCCTAAATCTGGACCCAGATTAAGCCCAAGGCATAAATTTGGTTAAAAGATCATGAAAAAATTTCGATATTAGTATTAGTTATATATTTAGTTTAAAAAAATAAAAGTGTGTGTGTGTGTACATACACACTGTGGCAGACCTCATGATCAATAGTGAATATTATAGGACATAAAACCACAGTTGGCAGAGGGACAGCAAAAAGAGAGCATGGCGGTAAAAATAAATAAATGAATGAATAAATATTGTCAGGCCTAAATCTCAGCCTAATACAAAACTGAACATAAAGTCAGTTGTTAGAGCACGTAATAAACATTTATTTATGTTTTTTTTTTTTTTAATAGTGTGGCAAAGCTTTTATCTATGACAATAATATGTATAAAATATACAGGTGATGAATGTACTGGTTGCTACAAAAAATACTACAATACTCCAGGTGTGCAAGGCATGTTTGTGCATTTGTGCTGCCCATGGACTCTGCATTTATATGTATGTGTATGGATTAGACAGCCACATGCCTTGTCTATGTCCCCGAGCTGACTGTGAATGTCCTGACAGAGCTCCCACAGTAGAAACACAGGACTTTTGTAGAGGACTTGCAGACTGAAGAGCAGAGACAGTAGACCCTTACTGAAGGATATATCCTCTGTGAGAAAGACAAACCACATGAGCAATAAAAGATGTAACCTCTCAATCTGATGTCACAAAATTTAGGATTCATACAAAACTAGATTTGAGCAAGATTCTGGAAGTTTCATTTTATTAAGCCACATTAAATGCTCTGTTCATTCCCTGCGGTGTAGTACGTCTGCATATTAGACAGGTGAAAGGCAAGAAGATAAGTTAGTTACATTACATGGACTGTACACACGTACGAGCACATGAATAGGCAGGTCTTACCAAATCTGGTTTCTTTGCAAATTTTTATTGTCCAGGTAATCATCTGGAGAAACTGAAAGAAATATACAGTTTATAAATGAAAAGACCTCTGTTTTTAACTAAACTACAAAAATATTCTAGTTGGAGTAATTTGTACAAATAGGTACCTGTTGGGAGTTGGGCTCCAGCAAACGGGACAACACACTGAGGATGCTCACCAGCAACTGTGCCTCTCTGCTGTTGAAGTCTTCCTCTCCTCCACTCAGCTGGCTGAACAGAGCACGCTATTCTCACACACACACACACACACACACACACACACACACACTCTAATTTTCTCCACACTATAGTATTGTATGATATTCCATCTTTCTTTCTTACCAAGCTATATAAACCAAACCTGGGGAGCATGCACTGTCTCTGTAGGTTAGTTTAAAAAAAGTTTTCTACCTGAAATTGTCTGATGTAAAAGGCAGTCTTTTCTGTCAAATTGGCATTTTCAGGTGCACCCTCCTCCACCTGTCTGCAAACATCTGAAAGGAACATGCTACTGTTACCCATGCTGTACAGCAGTAATGTCTTATTACACAATGTAAAAGCAGTCATTAAGAAATACACTGAGGCATTAAAAACACAACAAGCACAAATTTACAACATGTTGAATATAAACATGAAAACAACAAATTTAAGTACCCAAGTGTGGCGTAGTTACCAGTACTAAGTACCAGGAGTTATTTCTCATGAGTAAAAGTGAATTCCCACGTTAGTGTGTGTACGTGGCATGATCACAAGTCTGATACCTTAGTCACTCCATGATTAATCCACAAAGTGGAGCATGAGATCAAAACATGTTGTCAAGTGGCACCTCTGGCTATAAAAAGCCTTTTAAAAAGTTTGTGAAAAAATGAAGATGCTATGACTGCCACAAGCAAGCAGAGACCAGGCCAAAGGTATGCTGAGTTCCAGAATGACTGGTGCAAGGGTAACAGCACACTTTAGGGTGCATCGTTCAACTGTTGTATACCTTCAGACACGCCACAGACAGACGTGAACCACCTGAGACCAACCAAGACCTGACCAGCCACGTGTCACCACACGTGCACAAGACCATCATATCCGGGTGATGCATCTGAGGGACCGTTTCCGTCCACCAACACTGATGCCGACTGAGGTTCCTGGTACTCGCCACAACCATATCAGTGCTCGTACATGCGCAGAAGGCACAGGGAAGATGGTATCCGGTCGTTCAGAGCACATGTTGGTATGGTCTTGACAAACCGCAGGCGTTGAAGAACACTGAAATGTGTTTTTACTCACCATTGTCCGTGTCTGAAATGTCTACTCTTGATTTGTATATTATTTAACAGATTTTTTTAAACATAATAATAAAATCATGGAATTATTTCAATGTTGTGTTTTTAATGCCTCTTCGTATGTTGTGAAGGGAAAGTGAGTATCAAGAGATTTTTGCCATTTTGTTACTTAATATGCAGAATTTCTAATGTATAAATATCCACTTTACATTTACACAAGTCATTTGACTTTATACTTAAACATAAAAACATGTATTCAAAACCATAAAAAGTATACTTAAAAAAAAATCTAACGGGGGAAAAAATATTCAGATTCCACAAATCATCAATGTTAAATTTTGTTGCAAAGCTGCAGCTCTGAGACAGCTCTGAGGCATCTACAGTAACAAGTAATTAGGTGATTGCAGCATTGTGATTTAAAGTGTCTCTATAGGTGCTGCAAACAATGAAAACAGCCAGGAAGAGTTATGAAACCGTATCCTAGAACAAAAAAGGGAAACACAGGAAACAAATACCTCCAGTGACATGAATCCTTCCACCGATTCCTAGGCACAATTAACAAAAAGAACATGGACATTTCGGACTTGAGCTTACAGGCTCAAGATCTTTGACATGGTTCTGTGTTTGTAGTGTATACTTTTGGCGAGAAAGGTCGCTGGTAGCCTTTTACTGCAACTTTGTGGTTTTAGGGATATTTTTTTTTGCAAGTTCAGTGAGAGCTCTCCCATCCATACCATTTAAAGCCAGCATGGAGAACTGTATGTATCCAGTGAAACCTTTGGCTACCGGATATAAAGAGATTTCAGCTAACAGACATCAACTTCTTGTTCCTTTTTTCAGATTTTGCCTTTTGTGGGTATTACAAAATATATGCCAAATAATAAATAACTTACTAACATTGTTAATTCTGTCAGGCCTGAAAAACCAGACCTTGGCCTTAATGCATTGACTTGACTATCACTGTCAATACATCAAAACCTTGGTCTGGAATTTCCTTGTACTTACCTCATGCTAAGTAGTATATATAAGTATACAGTATAAGTAGTACACATTCCCTCACTGTTTTCAGTCACATACCAAGAGAACAGAGGAAGTTGGACACTCTGGTGGGGTATTGCTGTTGTATGGTGCTAAAGATACGCAACAACCCTTCCAGACACAGTAAAGACACACTGTAACTCTTCTCCTTCTTCCCAGCATCCTCCACAGACGATGGGATGTTGGTGTATCGCCACATCAGTACACTAAAAGAGATGGAAATATAAATGTTAACATTAAAAAAAGTTATTACGCCTTACTAATAAAATAAAATGAATTAGTCTCCATTTATACAAGTTGAATGTGGAAAGTATACTAATATGGTTAATAAGTAAGTGGTGGCACCTCTTATGACCTTGTAACTATCAATCTCAAAACACGGGCCAACCTTGATAATTCAAAACTCTAGTCTATAATTAGCTCCACCAAGGAGGTTATGTTTTGCCTTGGATTACACAAGTTATGTGCATATTTTCACAGAATTTCTACCAGAGATAGAGCTTCAAATAAGAAAGATTCCTTTAGATTTTTGGAGATGATCTGGGTCAAATTCTGACTCCAGGAATTAATTTTTTTTTATAATTATTTGACATTGTGAAATGGGATGATTACTGACATTTTAGACTATATGAAGGATTGCTGGTAAGTTCTACTCTATGAGAGCAGTATTTGAAATTCAGTATTTGAAATATACCTTGTGATGTCACAGAGATGACGGAAGATCTTGTCAGAATTCTGGCCATCAGGTCCATCTGTGTGGCTGGTCTCCTCGAGCTGCTGAACCTTCTGCAGAGCAACGCTCACACTGTAACGAAGGAACTCTCCACTGGAGCGCAGAACTGATAAGCTCTCTTCATGACTCTGAACACTGTCCCTGCACAGGCAAACACGTAAACAATGTTCATCTGTTAAGAGTTCGAGCCACCAAAATCCAAGATGAAGGCTTAGAAATTAGGGGGAAAATTATATTTTGATTACCATGTGATCCACAGGGCTATGTCTTATTTTATATTTGTCCTCTTAAAATCCATGAAGTTCAAAACCATACTGATTTAAACACGTGCTCACTGCTACGTACCTGAAGAGGGCAGTCAGTAAAGTGGATACAAACCCCACAGAGAGCAGACTGCGGGGAGTTTTACTAGAGGGCGTTCGGCCCTTTCCTGACTTCTCCCTCAGGATTTCTGCCAATTTGTAGTAACGATTAAAAAGCTCCAGGACATCCTGAAAACGGCTTTTACTGTTCAAAACACACACAGACAGGCACACAGTTCTTAAGACATTTTGTGCTGGAGGCATCAAAAATATTTCAGTAGTCTTAACTGCAAAATGAAGCTTAGCTATGAATGAATTAATGTTTATTTCGAATATGTAAAAATAGTCGGGAAACAGAACTTATAGATAATACAATGACAAAATAAATCACTTATATAATTAAATAAAATGACTAAAGAAAAGAAAAGAATAATAAAAACAACAACAAAAATAACAACAGCAACAATAATGATAGTAATACTACTACTACTAATAATAACAAACAATGAAAAATATGAAACAAATGGATGAAGCAAATGAATCTGTAACATATTTGAGAAGAGTGGGAAGAAGAAGACATTATTTTAATCCCACCCTTGCTAAAAGCAAACATATCAAACTGCATAAAAAATTAGTCAAGTACAAATAACTGGTGTTCTTTGTAAGATACATGAAACGATAACATTTGCTAAGCAGATTATTCTATAGTAAAACTGCTAGTTGCTAAACACAACCAAATGTGTTGCTATACACATAACCAAAAAAAACCCACAAAATGTACTAATTTGTACATGTACAAAAAAAAGGTACTAAAATGTAAAATTTTCTCTAAGGTTTTGACTCATTTAGGCTCTGTGGGTAGAACAGAGCCCCAAACCATAAACAAACAGGGCTGAGCAACCCTAAAAAAACTAAAATAAATAAATAAATAAAAATCATACTTCTACACATATGCTTCTGTCAGATTACCTGTAGTTTCCGATGATGAAGTTGTATTCTATGAGAACCTCATACACTCCGATCACAAGCACGGCATAGATACTGTTCTTCACTCCAACACTGGATGTGGTGGAGAACTCTGCAGACTTATCCTATGACAGACAGATAAGTTTTTGGGGTGCTAAACAGACATTTCATAGTTTAAATAGACTGTAAGGAACACAGCAACATCTACCTAAAGCTGCGCCCAGCTGCCTAAACCAAAACTGACACAATTTCTGCAACTTACTCTTATATGCTTTTCCAACTAGCACCATCACATACCAGCTCAAAGTCTTCCAGCTCACACTTGATCATTCGCCTAGTAACACTCTCCAGAACTTCATGAAGTTCATCCTGGAATCCTTCTTCATCTTCCTCTTCATCATTGCTCTCACCTCCGGCAGGATCTCGCACACTTTCATACCATAACAGGCAGTGGATGGTACAGGAGAGCAAGTGAGCCTGAATAAAGAAAAAAAAAAGAAAAAGGCAAAAAAGAAAAAGGCTAGACTGCATTATAAACAAATATAAAGAGAATTTAACCTCCACCTCCTTCCAGGAACAAAACAGACAATATAACCACTAAAACTGGAGAGAGGCAAAAAAACAAAAATGTAAAAAAAAAAAAAAATATATATATATATATGAGACTGCACTAGTACATATTCGCCTCTGGAGTTCTCTGCTTTGTCTTATAGACTAATTCATGGGTTCCATGTATATTTAGAAAAAAATATGCTGCTTTGTTTTGTGTGTGTGCTATTATCTTATAAAAGTAGATTCATTTATTTATACCACACTCGCTCAGGCTGTGACATCATCATAAGTTGTGTAAATGTTGTAACTTATATGAGGCCATTTGGAATTTCAGAGAACCTGAATCCGACTTAAATTAAATTAAGCTGTTTAAATTAAGTTGGCATTGAATAAAACAAGATTCACTTTTCGTCTCATTCCAAGTTTTAGATCACAGTACCAGAGGCTCCTGGAGGAAGACCTGGTCTCCCTGTGCACTTATGCACGACTCCAACTTCACAGGGGGCAAGAGGTCCTTCTCAGGCTCATAGTATCTCCTCAGCTAAAGAACATACACAGAGGGGAAAAAAGAAAGTGGTTTGGAGCGAGACACACAACACTATTCCAGTCAATCAACAATACAGGATGTTTGTGCACAGCTAACTTTAAAAACAGGCACAGATTTGTTCTAACACATACTGTACATGTAAAACCACCCACCTGTGACAGAAGTGTCTGCATGATGGACCCTGCCAACTGAGAGTTGCGTCGGAGAACATCATAAAAACCCTTAATAAAGAAGCCAACAAACAAATACATCCATTTTTTGATTCTGATATATAGTATTATTTCAACAAGGGAAATATTGGCTCTGCATTTTAACCCATTCAAAGTGAGCACACACACACACACACATACATACGAATACTGTGGCACCCAGAGAGCAATTGGGGGTTAGGTGCCTTCTTCTACTCTATCTTCCCTTCCAAACTGTTACTTGTTTCAAGCCAAAAAATAAAATAAAATAAAATAAAATACACTTTTTTAACAACATAAACAGTTGTTACTAACTATATGCCATATGCAGGGGGCATCTTCATTTTTTAGCTGGCAAAATAAACGGTCACTGCCACGCAATGCATTACTCATTTGAATATAAAGGCTTTTAACCCGAATCACATTGAGGAATCACATGATGTTTTTGGTGCTTTTTACATTACAGAAATTAATTTATTCAGTGGACTGGCATCTCGATACCCTGTGGTGATAACGAAGCTCGCATTGGGGTTCTTTCATCCTGTGGATACTCGCTCCCACTCTTACTAGGATAAATGATTTCTTAGATATTTTGTAGCTAATTGTCACTGATTCTGTCAGCAACTCATACATTTTACAGAGTAAGGATCTACTGTTATATTCTTGTGTTACTGAAATGTTTTCATGCAATGTTGAGACTAAGATTGTGTGTTTGGTTACTTCATTTTTATTTCCTTCTGTAAACAAGTTATTAAGATGAATTAATCCTGATATATGTAGAATACATGTATTTGGACGGGTGAGTACCCACGAAAAACATGTCAAGAAAGGGAAATCATATGAGAGCTCCGCTTGTAGTCTGTGCCTAAAGCCATATCATATTTCTGCTCTGTGAGTCCTGTGGTCGGTCCTGGTGTGCTGATGCTGGCTGGAGTTCTCATCATCTTGGAAGCCCTTCGTTCCTACTGATGGAGATCCATATGAGCTTGATAACTTTATGCTGCTGGTGACTCTCTTGTTGCAGTTATCTAGGACTTACAGTTGTGGTAAAACCAACCGGACTACAATGAAATTTTCTTATATGGTTTGTATTTTATGGCTTCACCCAAATGAGGATGGGTTCCCTCCTGAGCCT
>JAOUQZ010000010.1:8926914-8937396 GCA_028564935.1 Neosilurus hyrtlii | reverse complement strand
CCAATTTAATTTTACTATGTAAAGCTGCTTTGTGACAATGTCAATTGTAAAAAGCGCTATACAAATAAAACTGACTTCAGTTGACTTGATACAGGTGGTATTAAATGCTCTAGTGGATGGGTGTGTATGTATAAATAAAACTACATAAAATAAGTTTTCACCACTTTTCAAACCATTCAATGACAGCATATGGCGAAAGGAGCGAAAGGAGATGAATCTGACCTCATATAGCATGAGACGCACATCTGCCTGCTGGCTAAGACAGCGGCGGAGACTGCTCAGGATCTCCAGACAGAAAGCCTCATTAGCAGCAGCATTATAGCGCGAGTGTACATCTGCCTGAACCTGAGGAACACAATATTATTCAGATCATTGTAATGAACCAAACACCTAATAAAAATCTAATGAAAATAATAGCATACTGGACATACTGTCTAACAATGACAGCTGGAGAAGCACTTGCACTTTGGACATTGCATAAAATGCAGTGTATAAAAATTGGTACGTTGGTTACCTGGCTGGAGGTCAGTGCCTGGCTGGACTGACTGGAGGCCAGACTTCCCAAGACCCGGAAGTTCTTCAGCAACAACAGAAAGCCAGCGACAGCCGACTTCCGTCCATCTAACTGGCTACAAAGTTATGTATTAAATGCATAACCAACAATTTTAACAAGTGTCTATATTCAGTAATGACATTAGCAGGTGAGTCATTATTCTGGTACAAAGTAATTCTGTAGTATGATAACTAGGATAGAAAAAGCCTTATGAACATGACAAGGCACAACAATATTATTTTCTTTTATTTGCACACATAAAGGTATAGACACTATACCCATAGCTTCTAATTAGTTTAAATCAAATTTCAAAATGTTAATGTATACCTGGAGAACATGGCTTTCCTCAGCACCAAAATCAGGGCATCCTTTAAGCTCATACTGACTTTGAGCAGTGGCTGAGAAGAAACATCATAGGCCTTGTTAAATTTACAAATAAAGGCTAAGACAAACTTAAAAGTTTCAAAAGCTGATATACTTCAGTTTACCTGAACCGCTTTGAGTAGCCCCTGCACTGTGGTAAGAGGCAGGAAAGATAACTGATCAAATGTCTCCATCACTTTTGAAGAGGATTCCAGGAGGATCATGGGAGCCGACGTCACAATGTTGGAAAGCAAATCTTTAACAGAATATAAATAAACGAAATGAATAGAAATTAAAAAGCATTGTACATACTGTACATAGCTAATACCTTGCCATGAATTCAGTACCAATAAAATGGGTAACTGGTGAAGCTGTCTTAGTGACCAATCGATTCAGGACTTGCTCCAGGATCTCTCCTCTGACAGCCTCATGCATCTAAAGGGAAAGCACTGGCTGTTAGCATACATGTTTATAACATAATACCCAACTTGTTAACAAAACAAAATAAATCTGACCTTGAAGCTCTCTAAAAGAACTGTCCCACCAAGTTTACATGCTAGTTGGGAAGGTGTTTTAGATGCAGCAGGAATTTCAGTGGTCCTTCCAAAAGGTCCTGCCTTTGGTCCAAATGAGTCCATAAGCATGAAGCCTAATTGCACAAGGCTCTGTGTGACATGATCCCAGCCAAACACGCTGTAGACAGGAGAGTCAAACAAAAATACATTAAAATCAGTGTGTTTTCCTTCTTTAAAAAAAAAAATCTACAAATATACTGAGAGCAAACTTGTCTAAGGTTAAACATCACCGGCATCAGATTCAATACCAAAGAAAAAAGCCACAAGGTCTACTAAATGATTTAATATTTAGTTTATAATGACAAAGACTCCTATGACACCATAAAATCCTAATAAGAATTTTTTTTTGCTGTTCATATTAGTAGTATTAACATGACCAGTAAAACAATGTATGAGTGATGCTCAGGCTGACCTGTTTCTGACAGTGTCCATAATCATGTGAGAGATACTGTGGCAGGAGGGTAGCAGATCCTGCAGAAACTTAGAACCTTGCTGAGCTTGCTCATCCTTGAAATTCTTGATGATTGCTCCCTTCAAGAACTCAAACACCTGGACAAAAATCAGACACAAATCAAAGAGCCATATTAGGAACATTAAAAACATGTATCATGTTTCCTAATATTGTGTGCATTGTAATATTTTGTTTGCTAATAATTTCTATTATTATGTCTGAAGATGCCAGACATCATACTTGCTCTTCATAACGCTGAACACGAGCCACAGAAAGCAGCAAGGCAATAGTGAAAGGACACAAGTGCTGACCCTGAGACACCTACAGAGACGAATACATTAAAAGAGAGAAGGGGTAGTGTATCTAAAAGAGATCAGGGCTTTATTCTTATTAGGTTTGTGGATCCAGTACTGAAGCAAGTGCACATGCAAACTTGGACAGTACGTTTACCTTGAGACTTTTTAGGAATTCCCTGCCAAGATCATGGTCAAGTCGTATAGCAAATACAATGTGCAAAATAGCAGTTCCTTCCACATGCCTTAGCTGGTCCTGTGGGATGGTTTGCACCTCAACATCATTACTCCTGGTAACACAGCAACATTAAAGTATTCGAAATCAGTGTAGTAGTACTGGGATCCATGAGGGAAAAGATGGACTCTGATGAACAATGACTGATGATGAACAATGACAATAACATCATCTCAACTCAGATTAACTATGAATCCATGTATGAAAAATTTAATATAAACATTCACTTACTCTCCTTTGTTTTGCTCCTCTTTCTGGCAATGGTCTTGTTCTTGAAAGTAATTAATAATTCCTTCCAGCAGAGGTTTTTTACAGCCCTGGTTAAGAAAGATACATACACCTCTATGGAGAAATGAATTTACAAAACACTGTTGGACATCAGAACAAATCTGCGTGCGAAAATCTTTTGGAAACAATTCACCAACATTTCCTAATAACTTGGAATAAACCACTAACAGTGATCCCACAATTTAATTTATCTAAAGAATTCAGGTTCACTTACATTACTTTAAAAATAGCAACCGTTCAGGCTAAAGGTTCGGTTTGTCTCTGCCAAATTCCAAGTGCTTTCAAAACAGGTTTATTTTTACCTGGTTCCAAAGATATCCCTTTTCCTTGAAAACGCAGTTTCACAAAATGTGACATAAGAGGCATGAGAGAGCTACAGACCTTAGCAGACAGAAGCAGCAGCTGGTAAATAAGAGGAGGGATCTCTTGCAGGTCCAACTTAAGAAACATCCTCAGAACCTTCTCAATCAGAAACTGCAGCTCCTCTGGAGATAAGGGCACATCCCTGACAAAAGAAAAACAGAGAAAATGTGATTTAAATGTAAAGAGTGGGAGAAACTATGAAAATTTTATAAACATTAAGGTAAATTAACATAAACTAGTATGACATTATGAGCTCTGAGCCAATACATGGGTAAATACACTGGAGCTCTTTCTAACCTGAACATAGTGGTAAGGTGGATCACACACTGTGGGTCCCATCTGTAAACAAAACACATCCCAACATGTTGTTGTGAAGTCTGTATTATTTAATTCACATTAGATGTTGGTGGGGGCACTTAACCTACCCATGAAGCTACAGTCTTGGCCAAAGTGAATGAATACAGCTTAATTTATTGGGATTTGTCCATTATACATTAAAAAAAACATTAGTACCTGCTTGAACAAAGGGTATTGATCAGCTGCTTTTTGTATGCCTCTCCACTTAACTCTCCTAAACACAAAAAGAACAGAACAGAGTACAGCAGTAAGTAATATAACTAAATGTTAACAGTAAATGTAGGAAACAGAGAAAACAATTACCTTTGCCAAAAGCTAAAGTCTCTGTCGCTGCCAGGGCAGTAAGTATGGTAGGGAAGAGCTCCAGTGATTTACCGCTAGCCATTTCTCCCCCTTTTATTGCATCCACATATAAAGATGCTAATGCTGCCAATGCAGGGCCTGGTAAAGCATGCGTCTATAACAGGATGGAAAAGAAAAACAAATGCTTCCTACAACCATATACCTGAGCTTCAGTGTACTGTTTAATGGTATTCAGTAGTATCATATTTTATTATTTGTTTCATATACACAAAAATACTGATTTATGGTATTCAGTAAATGCTTTAAAAAAATAATAAAATAACAATTATTATTATTTTAAAAAACATAAATTGAAATTGAATAATAGTTTTTGTTGTTGTTTACCTCCAACATTAGCAACCCAATGATATCTGCAGCAACCTCTGTTTGCAAGTCTCCCGATTCACAGAGAGGAATACAGTGCTTATAAACACACAATCTACGACTAGCACCATCTGAACTACCCACTGGTGAGCCTGTAATGAGACACAGAAAAGCACGGATTTATTTTTAGAAAAAACAATGAATGGTACAATGGGTATTACACAAATTACCTCTGAATATAGCTTTGATCAAGGCTGCTGTATCCTTTCCTTTCAGGGCAGCATTAGTGATCAGTGAAGTCAACTGCAGAAAAACAACTTACATTTAAAGCACCAATTTCTGCACAATGCTAAAAAAAATAAACACAACCTTAATCTAATCTTTCTAAAATAAATGCATGCAAAATATCAACTAATTAAGTACACAGTTTTATTTAATGGAAAACTTGCAGCAAAGCAATAATTTAAAAAAGTACACACTCAACAATTCATTGGTAAAAAGCTGATCAGGAATTAGAAAATCTATTCTTCAGTTTTATACAAGCCCTTGGGATAAATAATCTTTAAGAGGAATCTTTCATCAGTTTCTCATTTCAGCACAGCAATATACAAATAAAATTGAATGTACCTAAGATTCTGATCTGGTTATAAAATGCTTCAAATACACACCTGATCATCAGACAGTGAAGTGAGATGATGCTGGAGCTCCTTTATCCCATCTCCCTCCGATAAGGACAAAATCTTGTCAATAGCTGCTTTCATACTGAATGACTATAAAAGTCTATAAACAGAAAAAAACAAAAACAATAAACAACTAATGCATTAGTATCATTCAATTAAGAAATACTAAAATTATCATCATCATATTATGAACATTCTCAATATTGAGAATGATTTAACTGTAATTAAAGCTGTAGACTCTTCTTTCTTCCAAAAATCCAGCCATTATCTGTCTACACCGTTTATCATTCATGGTCACAGGTGTAAACCCCACCTGGGTGCCCACCCTGGGGAGACTGTCTTCTACTTCTGGTTGCTAATTTTATCTCCAGCAGCTAATGCACTAAAACACAACCAAATATTCAATAAAACTTTTACAAAGACCAAAATAAAACGCTTAATTCTTTATGCATCGCAGTAGGATAGGTATGATATTCAATGGCAGACATAACTGCATGTTATCATACTACTGCCACTGTCACAATAAATAAAGCAGTCAGCACATACATTATGAATCAAGTTCACATAAAGTCTGTTGTCTTTTATGCCCGAGCGCACTGGCTCATCACAGCTGGAGCTTAGGGATAGGGTTTCTGTAGTGTGAAGCGACTTGGAGTTCAACTCCTCCTGGATGGGACCCAATCAATTCGCAGATTACCTTCTCTGTATTTTTACTGGTACCCATTAATGAGTAAGACAGAGGCACGCTTGTGGTTGAGACCTTGTTCAAGGATCTTAGCACAGTGGGGGTCTAACGGGGAGTCAAACCCACGACCTCTCGATCATGAGCCCAGCACCCTAACCACTACATCACCAGCACCACCACACCAGCACGTTTTACAGATAACATTTACATTATATCTGTATTTCCCACAGGTGGCACATTGGCGTATTGGTTAGCACGTCTGCCTCACAGCAAGAAGGTTGTGGGTTCGGGTCCCATGATCAGGCGTTTCTCTGTGGGGTTTGCATGTTCTCCCTGTGTCAGTGTGGGTTTCCCCTGGGTACTCCGTTTCCACCCCACCCAAAGTCCAAACACATGCACATTAGGCTAACTGGGTGTTTCATATTGCCCCCAGGTGTGAGTGTGGATGTGGATGGGTGTGTGTTGCACTCTAGCGAGTTGTTCAGGGACCATTGTCGGCTGAGATGACACCAGCCGCAAGAAGGTCCTGGATGGGTTTGAATCCCAGGCTTGGGTGTTTTTGTGAGGAGTTTGCATGTTCTCTAGTGCTCGCTTGGATTCCTCCAGGTACTCCGGTTTCCTCCTACTGTCCAAACACATGCACGATAGGCTGTTCCAAATCCCCTCTAGGTGTGAGTGTGAATGGTTGTGTGATTGACCTTGTGATAGTCTGGCAAGCTCCAGCCTCCCCTCAACCCTAATAGTAGGATTAGGGGTGTGTGTGTGTGTGTGTGTGTGTGTGTGTGTGTGTGTGTGAATCAAAACAAATAAAATAATGCACCTCTATAAGTACCCCTGTTCAGGTTATGTACAGTACCATGCATTATATGACTCTATGACTGCAGTCAGTTTACTTGTTTACACCAATAAAAAACAGTGACCTACCTGTTGTGACTTACCTTGTTTTGAATAGCTGTAAACTCTTCTGTTGTCGAGTGCTGAAGTTATTTAAATATCTCCAAATACGATTATAAGCATAAATTATGTGCTATCACAGGATCCGTAACACAAACATGACCTTTTTAAATATCTTAAAAGACGTTTATTAGTTTTTCCCTTTTGGTAGAAAACTCCCGCCAATGATGTTGCATTTTATCTTCCTCATGCGTAAACCACATCACAGACTCTCATTGGTCCATTCCATTAAGCCCCGCCTTTCATAACCAATCATTGCACACGCCAGGAATGACCAGTAACGTAAGAGGAGGGTCGCGTGAGGAACCACCCTGTCTGGATTCCGTGGCTCAAATCCAGCTTCTGTAGGTTCAAGTTCAAGAAGCTTTATTGACATTTCAACCACGTAGTGAAACGAAACAACGTTTCTCCAGGACTAGGTGCTACATAAACATACAACATAAAGATCAAATTCAAAATAAATAAGCTGAACGCCCCCCCCCCCCACAGAGTGTGGACCAGAGAGTTTTTGTCCTAGTCACATAAAGTGCAAAGTGTGCAACAATGCAGAGACAATATAGTGGAAAATAGTACAAAAAGAAAAAGACAACACAAGAATAAGACACTTAGCGCAGAAAGATGAGACTGAACAACATGTATTTTTGCAAAAAATAATAATAATAAATAAAGAGATGGATAGATAAAAAAGGTAAAAGTGTTTTATAGGTCTATTTCTATCCATGTTAGCATCGGGCCAGTGGCGCAATGGATAACGCGTCTGACTACGGATCAGAAGATTCTAGGTTCGACTCCTGGCTGGCTCGGCTATTTTTGCACCTTTTAAAATACTATGTAATTAAAAAAAAACTGTAAATAAATTGTATCATTTAACAAAAAAATACAGAAAGTATTTTGTGGTAAAAAAATAAAAAAAATAGTGTAATTCCTATAAGCTGGTGTGTTTATTGTTTTTAATGGCGCCACGCGTTGGTCTGGAGTTCACTGCTTTGGCTTACAGACTCATTCATGGTTTACAAGTATTTTTTTTAATACGCTGCTTTAAAGGACGTGTGTGTGTGTGTGTGTGTGTGTGTTTGGCGGGGGTTGGTGGGGGGGGTCCCTCCATACATTTAGACATAGATACGAAATACGCACTATACGAACCTTCGCCTGGTACGTCATTTGCTTGCCGCGCCGCGGCCATCTTTGGGAGGTGAAAAAATGTAAACACACACCGCCTCGCATTTCTAGTATACAGTACGAACCTCAATCACTGGGGTTTATATATGTACGCACACTTTATTACACATGTGTAGGTCACTTTGCAAAAGTGGACCAAATGCAGTTTGAGAAAAACACAATGTGTATCTGCACAAGTTGAGGAGTGGTTTGGAAAGCCTATATAATGGCTCAAAAATGTCCACTATTGTTAGTCTAGTGCACGTCTTAATGCCATGTCTATCATGTGAACAACGTCTCAGGGCAGTGGGTATGGTGGGGGCCAGGTTGAGCTATAGTGAGGTAGCGAGGTGTGTGGGCTGTACACAACCCAGCATCAGAAACCTGATTGACCGCCACAGCATTACAGGGTCAGCTGATGACTGGCCACATCCATGGTGAGAGAGAGAGTGACGACATAGTTTCTCAAAAGGAGGCCATACCTGATACTGAGTGTTGTGACTTTCATTTTGGCAGGTTCCATTTTGTTTTGTT
This sequence comes from Neosilurus hyrtlii, assembly GCA_028564935.1. NCBI lineage: Eukaryota > Metazoa > Chordata > Actinopteri > Siluriformes > Plotosidae > Neosilurus > Neosilurus hyrtlii. The sequence goes on along the minus strand of JAOUQZ010000010.1, from coordinate 8,929,241 downwards.
GTTCTTGATGTGCATATTTATTCTTGTATTTTTGTTTGCTGTTTTTTTAAAGCCAACATGCTAAATTATCCATATTACAAAAATCCAGTTTTTGACAGTACTGACAGTCATTAATGAATGTCAGTTTTTAATGACTGTCAGTATACTAGTGATGGTCATAGAGTCTCCACCCACACCTACACACCTGTTCCGGATCTCCGGCAATCACCACCGGCATTTAAGAAAAAGCATTTAAAGCACTGTTAAGAGGCTCCTCCGGCGCCAGAGTATTCTCGCAGCTTACGCGGTATCCCGGCCAGTTTATGACTATTCGAGTTTGAGTTGTTGTCAGTCCTGTTGTTAATGACTGTTATTTTGTGCTTCTTTTCAGTGCCTACTCGAGCCCCAACAAACCATAACAATGCCAGGCCATCGCAGGGCAACACACACACAAAATAAAATAAAAAACCAAAAAAATGTATTTTAATATGTTTATTCTTATTGTCTTATGTGTTTCTCTTCTAATAATAAAGGCAGTAAATAAGTGCAGTAACAAAATAAAAAAGTTCTAATTCAACTTATTACAGTAAAGAACCACAAGGGTCACGGCTGAAGGAAGAGTTTAAAAGGCTCCGTTTTACAGTACAGTAACCAAAAATTCAAAATTGAGTCAACCATGCCATTACAAAGCTTTGAAATGGCATAGCTGACTCAATTAAAAAAAAAATTCATTGTTACTTATCTTGCCAGACTGGGTCGTATATAAAAGTTGTATATGAAATGAATGTCTGAATGATGGTAAATTTTGTTTTAAGCCATAAAAAAAGATACACTACTTTATTAAAATAAAAATACACTTTGTAAACAACGTGAACGGAATTTTATGTGCCATATGCAGTAGGTATGTACGTTATTTTAGCTGGCAAAATAAACGACTACTGCCGCGCAATGCACCACTCGTTTAAATAACAAGGCTTTTAACCCAATCACATTAAAAAATCTGACGCGTATAACCTATTCAGTGGAGTGGCATCTCAACACCCTCTGGGGTTCTTTCAGCTAATTGTCATTGATTATGTCAGCAAATCATACATTTTACTGAGTGAGCAATTCACAGATTTAAATGGTGTACTCTGCATGTTGAGACTAAAAAGGCGCATTTGGTTACCTTATTTTTATTCCCTTCTATAAACAAGTTATTACAAAATGAATTCATCTCAATATACGTAAGATACATGTGTGGGGTTTGTCAACTAGATCATATGGGAGCTCTGAATTTAGGCAGTGCCTAAATTTAGTAGATACCATTGCAATGTTTACGACGGAGTATTCAGAACAAGGGTCAGTAACCAGGATCATATCAGACTCGGCCTTGCCGAGTTCAGATTTTCAGAAGTATTGACAGGCTCCTCCTAAATTTTGTGTGTGTGGAGTATATCTCTGGTAAGTGAATAATACACAGAAGAAGAAAAAAGGTAAAACTCTCAGGGCTTTATGTGATAGTGGTGAATAGGGAGCCTTGAGGTGTCGGTCGGAACCACTGATAAGTCACTGGCCGCCATATTGGTACTCCCTAGTACCGGCAGGAAAAGCCTAGTGAGTTTTTTGGCATTGCCAGTACACGCTGCTTAAAAACAAATGTTTGGGTCCATTTTATGGGAATATATTGATTGAAATATGAATGGGGTTTTGCACATATATATATTTTAAATCCTAATATACTCGCAAAACATGTTTACATGAACAAACAACAGGATTTTAATTAACTACTTTCACCCACACAATTATCCAGTATTTATAATTTATTGGATTTGTGCCACCCTGCAACCCTAATTAGGAATAAGCGGTTCAGAAAATGAATGAATGAATGAATGGATTTGTGCCAATTTCACGCATGGATTCTGATTCAAGTTTGCTAAAAGTGCTACAATTGCTCCTTTCTTTGATTCATATTTTTATAAATCATACATTCCTGTCTTTATATGGACATACGGTCACTGAGGGGTCACCTAGCATTACTACCCCGTGAAGCTCCTTAGCTGCAGCAACGACCAACTCAATCCAGGTGGACACCTTTGTGGTGTCGAGGGTCAGTGGTAATGAGTTGGTAATAACCCTATCGAGGACAGTTCTGTCACATTCTCTAGTGGCCTTGTGGTGTTCAGTGATGGGTAGGAAGACTGCAAATCTAAGGCATCATTATAGATCTTCCTCATGCCTAAATATAAACAAAGGCTCAAGCAGGAAGTTCCGGCTCGGAGGGCGGTGTCGCGCTGGACGGACCAATCGGAGGCCGCTCTGCAGGACGCTCTGGATGACGCAGACTGGGACATGTTCCGGCGCAGCTC
>JAOUQZ010000010.1:8903901-8926814 GCA_028564935.1 Neosilurus hyrtlii | reverse complement strand
ACAGTCATACTAAGCATTTCACTACATATTGTACTGTGTATAATTTGTATGTGACAAATAAATTTGAATTTGAATTAGATGTGTACTTCTACCACCTTGGGTTGATCCATGTTCTGGGCTGTATTACAACTTAGCATTTCTATCTGGTAACTACTACAACGTTCTCTCCCAGGTTCTCTACTGCTGGAGCAGATCGTCAGTTAACTGGCTGTTCCACAGCTGCTGGACAAGTGTCTTGCCTTAGGTAGTGAATGTGGGTCACCCAGGTGGGTCACATTGACTGGCCAAAGTTCAATATGTGTTTCTCATGGTTGGCTCTGCAATAGTTAGTGAGTAGATTTAGTTTGTGCTTGATACCCAGGGCGTTAGTGTCCCTTTTTTGACTTATTTCCTATAAAATGTGAGGCAATGGAGCCATGTCATCTATGATTTCTATGGTCAGTAGTTTGCACAAACACAAGTTATTGCATTTCATAGAATACTAGTAGAAAGATTATTGAACATGGTTAAGAAAAAAAAAACACATTTGATATGGTCCATTCAATACCTTTACCTCTTATATGATTTCTATTTCGATATTGGTTGTTTCTTTTTTATGTCATTGCAGCTTCTAAATAAATGTCATTAACATTTAATTTATAATAAATAAAATAATAAACAAACAAACAACTAAATTAATAAATAAAAAGAAAATAAAAATACAAAAGCACAAACTGACAGAACGAAACAACACCAGCTATACTATCGTGGCTGGTAACTAATGCACACTCAGTGCCTAGTTTATTGGGTTCAATGTCCTTCTGACTTATTGACCTTTTGATCAGGTCCACTCGTATGATCTAGGTGTACAGTTGATGACTGTAGTTCATCTGTTTCTATGTAAAATCAGTTCATGTGGTACTTTGCCAGCTTTCTCTACCACACTACATCAATGGTTTATCTGTTTCATGCCCTATTATCAACACAATATTATCTATACCACTCATCCATAGGATGCATATTTGCATATTTTTGGACCTAGAAAGAAACTATTCTGAGTTTCAAACCCCCAGAACTTCTCCTATAAGGTGACAATGCTAACCACTGAGCCACAGTACTGCCCAATACAAACATATATATTATAAAATTATAATGCGACTTTATGCTTTCACACATGCAGGTAGGTTTATTATGTAACCCAGTAACTATGTAGACTTTAATACCCTGATGATTAGGTTTTAAATTATGTAAGATCCCACACATCTTGCTAAGTTTACCCTGCTTTATAAACAGGAAATACATTACAAGCTCTATAAAAATAGACCACTGACACTACTGAGCTTACATACACCATCACAGGAAACCACCCACTCACATACAAACGTGTCAGATCTATTGTAGTAGAGTCCCTGCTTGCACTCTGCACTAAATGGGCCTCATTAATCATCATCAGCATCTTTGAGTAAAGTTGTTTGTAAATGTAAAACCCAGCTAAATGTTTTGGGTTTTTTTTCCTATTCACATGTGTATGCTGATAAATGTCAATTGTCCACAAACTACCCAACACATACATGCAACAGCGGATTTACACTTGGTGATGTCCCAAAACTCCATTAAAAGGCCAGGGTATGAGAGGGGAACCAAAAAAAAAAATCACAAATAAATGGCAAAAAGGAAGAATATCTCTGAGGCATAAGTTTAGTCCATGAGAATGAAAATATAATTTGTTGTATATTCTGTAGGGTCACAGAACCTGAAAAGGCCATGGACAAAAATTATTGACGTAAAATCAGAATCAAAATCAGAATACTTTGAGTAAGGGGGAAATTCATTCAAAATCCATCCAGCACAACATAATGACACACACACACACACACACACACACACACACACACACACACACACACATATATATATATATATATATATATATATATATATAGAATAATTGACAGACTTTCTGTGATCCAAGGGATGCAAAACCAAAGCAGTGCTTTTTAAACGAGACTAGATTCCATGGAAATATGGAATATGATGTTGCGTTGAATTTTAGCCATGCTAACATGTTTATGCCTCATGTTCTGGGCATCATGTTACCTTCCTGTTAGTGAGTTGGAGGCTATATTTTGATTTGCTGTCATGATTCCTAAAAATGTTGCCATGGCAGGTCAGAGCTTCTACACCAGGGGGTATGGTGACTCAGTGGTTAGCATTGTCGACAACCAGAAGGATAGGGGTTGAAATCTTGTCTACTGGCCTTTATTCATAGAGTCTGCTTGTTTTCTGTTTAGATTTTTGCCAGTTTTCTCCCACAGTTCAAAGACATGCACAAGTTAACTGGCTACCCTTAATTAGTCACTCTCACTCACTCATTTCCCAAACTACTTAATCCTACCAGGGTTGCAGGGAGGCTGGTGCCTATCTCAGCCAACACTGAGAAGACAGGGTACACCCTGAACAGTTCACCAGACCCTCACAAGGCAAACTTTAAGTACTGCCAGATATAAATATTTATGTCTTTGTTAGTCCTGGGATGGACTGGTAACCTGTGGTGTACCCCACCTCTCACAGGCTCTTGCCTGTACACCACTTCTAACTGGCTCCATGAGGTTTACCCCACCTCTCACAGGCTTTCAGCAGTACCCCACTAATTCAGAGCCTTAGCCACTGTACAACCACTGCCTCATTGACTATGCACTGAATAATAAAATATAATAACAAACATAGCTTTACTCAGCGATTCCCAACGTCCGTGATGAAGATGAGTAGTGGAGCGGAAGATGAGTGATAATAAAGAAGAGATGATGAAGAAGAGTGTTAAAAGATGATGAGAGAAGAGTGATAAAGAGGAAGAGGAGTGATAGTGAAGAGGCCTGAACAAGTGATGAAGAGGAGTGATGGTGATGAAGAGGATATGATTTCTTAGAGACAGGTGGAGATGTGTGATGATTTTTACCATTAAAGGGAAACATTTGGTGGAACAGTAATAATAATAATAATCTTAGCAATTACAATAGGGGTATATAGCTGCTGCAAGCAGTGTTTCCAGGGGGTCCAAGAAAAGGAACTAATGAAGAGCTCAGGCAATGACGAAGAGGAAGATTATGAATAAAGAGAATGTGTGGTGATGAATTTGTGATGGTGATGAAGAGGACCTCATGTTTCAGAAAGTAGTAGGAATCTGTGATGTTACAGAGAGGAAGGCCCAATGAATGGTCCATTTTGCATCCTCCTAAAGACGTATAGGATGAGAGTATACAATACTCCTGTGTTCTGTGTGTACATTCACACTGTCCTGTCTCATGAGGATAAGGATGGGGACAGCCTCTCTATCCAGTTTGATTCCTCTCAAGGTTTCTTTCTCATGTTCTCAGTTTTTCTTGCTACTGACGCCTCTGGTTTACTAATTAGGGATCATTTTTAAATATATTTCCATAACCGGTCTTTAAAAAAAAAAAAAACTAAAACCATAAATAAAAATGTCACTGAACTGAAACTGAATTTTGGTCCGCACCCGTTTCACTCTTTTAACAGGATTGGCTCAGATTTATAAGCAGCTTTCTGACCAATCAACAGGCTGCTTGTGAGGGCTGGCCTGATTCTGATAGCCAATCCTAAAACAGAAGGCGGAATCTGGAGGCGGGGACTGACGGAAAACGGTTGGGAAAGGAAAAACGAGTCGGAAAAGGCGAGCTGGTCGGTTTAGTGGAAGGGAAAGCGGTGTTACCGGTCGGACAGCTGATGTAATGTAGTGCAGTGTGAAGTAATGGTGGCCGGTTGACGTTGAGCTCAGATGGCGGTGTGTGCCAGGTTGTGTGGGGTGGGCCAATCGCGGCGGTGCAGGCGAAGACAGAGACACGGCCAGCGCGACCAGGAGAGCGACTCTGAGGTGGACATGGACGAAGAAGAGGAGGAGGAGGAGAAGATCGGGGATAAAAGCAAAGCGCGTGCCCTCGGCGACTGTCTGAAAAGCCGCGGCGCTGTACGCGATGACGCCTCGGCCGGTCGCAGCGTCGCGGGGTCGGAGGATGACGAAGACTCGGCCTGGGCTGCAGCAGCAGCAGCGCCTTCTCAGCCGAGATCTCTGCTGGATTTACCACCTGAGCTCCTGGTCGAGATCTTCTCCTCTCTGCCCGGTACGGCGCTGCCCAGCCTGGCCCTGGTGTGCAAGAAATTCAGACACATCCTCAGCACAGAGACGATCTGGAGAAGACGCTGTGCGGAGGGTAAACAACGCAAATACATGCTTCAAACCATGTAGAATTGGGGGGGGGGTATGGTGTTTATGATGATCACTCAATGAAATCACACAATGTGACGCTGTTTATAAATAGCCTGGATCCAGATCTGCTTGCCCTTAGTGGGTATGATCTCTACGTGGCCTGTCTGTCTGCTGTCCCTCCCCAGTTTCGAGATAAATATCTTGACATTGACATTTGTTTACAGTTTGTTTACAGTCTGTTTTTGGAAGGAATCCATCACCCTTTCCGATACCCAGACTTCCCTTTTGGTAGATAAGATTACGTTAAACATTAATAGGAACCTTTGGTCAAGGTTTTCCAGGTCTGGCAGGGCGAAACCCTTCTGCAGACATTTTAAAGGTGAACTATTGAGTATCCAGAGGGATCTGTTAGCCATACACTGCGCAGGCCAAAAGAGTTAATTTAAATAAAAGAAACTGTAATGCATAAGTAAACTGATTGGACAACTAATGCAGGGATTAATATTTATAACTGGCGACAATTCTTTTAACCGTAACTGATGCAGTGAGTAGGGGGCAGTGTGGGGCTGGTGGTAGGGTGCTGGATTACTGATCCAAAGGGGTTCAGGGGTTCGAGGCCCACCATCAACGGGTTATCAAAGGCTGGCCATGTCTCTCACTGTGTATGGTGAAAGGCACGTAAAGGAACCATTGCTGATTTTCGTCAAGAGTAGGCTATTTCTCTGGGTGTAGGGTGCCCTCTGCCCTGGCCCAGAGTCGGCTTAGATGGGCGCCAGCCTCCCCGCGACCCTGACTAGGATTAAGCGGTTCAGAAAATGAATGAATGAATGAATGGTGCAGGGAGTAGCTTCTCATTTCTTAAACAACCATTTCGGAAGACGTATGATCTGGTCGTGGAAAATGATCTTATTGTGTCTCGTCATGTCATTTTCTGAACCGCTTAATCCTAATTAGGGTCGCGGGGAGGCTGGCGCCCATCTCAGCCGACTCTGGACGAGGGCAGAGTACACCCTGGACAGCTCGCCAGGCCATCGCAGGGCACTTATTGTGTCTCACAAGGGTTAAATTATGGGCCTGCATTAAACAACTAAACCAGTTAAGAAGATTGATGAAATTGTTGAAATTGGGTTAAGAACACTCCCATACAAAAATGACAGTGGAACTAATGGTGAAAGTAGATTACTAATCTGATCAAGTGCGTTTGGAGAGTGCAAATCTCCACCAAGCTGGAACCCCCCCCCCAAAAAAAAGTGTACAGCACCCCCTGTTTGACTAAAAAATGTTCTAGTTCTCATTGTTGAAGATTTCTTTATAAAAACATTCTGGATCCAGAATTTAATACAAATCATCTCCAAATATGAAGGTGAAACACAACTAAGTCGCTGTACCCATGCACTAAATTAACCATCAACTGGCTTACATCAATTAAGCGTTCCTTAATTGAACGAATGCTTAATTGGTGTAAGCCAGCAAACAGAAGAAAAGCCCTTGAAGGTGTGTAGTTCTCGGAGCTTTTACTAATCCTGGATTACTGTGCTGGATTGGCCAGCAAACTCACCTGACCGTAACATTTCCAAGAAAGAGATGATAGACATGAGACCGAACAATGCAGAAGAGCTGAAGGCCGCTATTGAAGCATCCTGGTCTTCCATAACACCTCAGCAGTGCCACAGGCTGATAGCATCCATGCCACGCCGTATTGAGGCAGTAATTCATGCAAAAGGGGCACATGGTATTCAAATTTTTTGAGTTTCACCTGTAGGTAATTTACCTTAGGTTGAGCTATTTCATACAAATCATAACCACGGCCCACATACATAACTCATTTGACTTGCAAATCATTTTTCAAGGAAACAACAGGCCCGGAAACTTTTCATCAGACATGTAAAGCACATAAATGCTAAAAACAGGTAATAAATACTCACACGAGGTGAGGGGGTGGAGAAAACACTGAACTGCGAAAAATGGAATGTGATTCATAAAGAAGAAACTGCAAATGTGGAAGTGTTGTGCATTTAAATGCACTGAACTATGTGTGTAAGTGTGTATGTGTGTGTGTGTGTGTATATATATATATAAATATACACATACATACATACATACATACATACATACATACAACACACACTGACAGTCATTAAAGACTTTGAGACCAAAATTTTCTACAGAATTTTTATTCTGGTACCCAGAACTGCATTATTGTAATATGGATAATTTGTTTAGCACGTTGGCTTTAAAAAACAACAAACAAAAGTGTCAAGTGTAAATTATGCACATTTAAAAACAATAAAACAAAATGGCACCAGCCAAAATGAGAGTCACAGCAGTCAGTATCAGGTATGGCCTCCATTTGCGGTGATACAGGCGGTGATTTACGGTGATACAGCTCGGTCCCACAAGTGCTGCAACCGGATGTAGCGATCCTGTTTGGAAGTCATCACTCTTTCTCTTGTCCTGGACGTGGCCTGTCGTCAACTGACCCTTTCATGTTGTGGCAGTCAATCAGGTTTCTGATGCTGGGTTGTGTACAGCCCATACACCTCACTACCTCACTGTAGCTCAACCTATAAAAGGGTAAAGCAAATATTTCTTACTATAAAATGAAAATGTACATTGTTTAATCATGGGGGAAAATTATATGCATGAGCTTCTGTGAGGCTTGTGGAAGTAATATTCGATCAGCATGGTATCAGGAATATAGGTTCAGATTTGTAAGGAAATTTGTGCACAATCATCATATGATAATTTAGGTATGTGAAATATCATCACACTCCCGAATTTGCAATTCATCAGACCAGGCCTCCTTTTCTATAGTGCAGACAGTGGACAAGGGTCAGCATGGGCAATATAAACAGTCTGTGGTTATGTATATACATAGTAAGCTGAAATGCACTGTGTGCACTGACACCCCTCTGTCATATCCAGCAATAAACTATTTCAGCACTGGTTATCCTTCTTTGGACCACTTTTGTTAGGTACTATTCACCACTGCATACCAGGAACATCCCATGAAACCTGTTGATTTGGAGATGCCCTGACCCAGTCATCTAGCCATCACAGTCTGGCTTTGGTCAATCCTATCAGTGGTTTTAATGTTATGGCTGATCAGTGTACTTATTCCTCTACGCAGAGATAATCCTACGTATTGTGTTTTCTTGTTGTTAATGTCTTCTTCAGAGTTTGGCATGAAGGATGACCTTCGGAAGATGGAGGTGGCAGGGATGTCCAGCCGGGAGCTTTATGTCAAACGTAAGGATCCTCATATTGCCACATGTTTCAATTCAAAGTAGCAAACATCTGATGTGTCAGGTTTATACAATCTGCCTTCATTAATTTGTGAAATTGAATGGATTCTGAAGTAGCTTAGAACACTTCCAGAAATGAGCAAATACATTATAATTTGTTAGAAAGAATTTGCAATTTTAGGCTTCTGTGCTATTATAGTGACAATAACTAATAAACAATACATTTTAAAGCTTTATTATATATTAAGTGACATTTGGTCTTTTGGTATACATTATATTTAGACATATTGTATGAAGGAGAAATGTCTGTAAGATATAGAATATGTTAGATTTGGTTTTAACCCATACAAGTCTCACTAATTGACCTTAATGTATGATTTAGTTTGCATTCTACTTGCTTCTCCTTTCATGCTATAAGCTTTTAATTTCATATTGACTAGAGTATATAGAGTTTCTTACTGCTTGCACTCTTCTCTTAATGGCCTTCTGTTGTGCTCTAATGTTAATACTGGAGTTTCCACACCTAATGGCTGCTATCAGCATCTACACAGACTGCCTTGAGCATGTATGATTAAGGAGTGTTTTTTTTTTTTTTTTTTTTTTTGGTGTTCTGTTAAGAATTTGTGTTTGGCTGTGTTCAAACATCTTTATAGACAGAGCAAGGAAAAATATTCTCTCTATACTACTCCACCTTTTCATTCAAAGTAATGTCTGTATACTGCATTTTTTTGTATACACATTTCACCAGGGGTGGAATTTAGCAAAACTAAGCTACTGGTCAACATTACATGTGAAATTATGAAACTACTAGACCTCCTTCATAATTACTGGTCAGGAACACTATATCTTCTTTGCCTATTGGATCTGTCAGGTCGCCAGCAGGATGACTTGCTAGATAATTTCACTCACCCTACAGATTTTTGACTCACCACGGGCCAGCGGACTAGTGTTAATTTCCACCCCTGTATTACTATCCTGAGATAACTCATTTTCTTTAAACGGGCCCATTCACTTTCCAGGCATATTAAATAAATATGAAGTACAGTGTTATCGCTTGGAGATAAAATGTAATCTGCCTCAATGTCTCTCAAACCATTTGCTAGAGGGGACAAATACTCCTGTATGCGAGTGTCAATGACCCTGCTACAGCCACGATGATATGAGTAAACATCACTACCCTTTTTTTTACATTTCTCTTGAAATCATATCCTGCGTTCTGTTTCATAATGCAGGATCCCAGACTTTTCCATTTTCTACGAATTACTGTTGCACTGCCAAGTGTTCACACATGCAGGCAGTACTCAGGCTGTAGTGCATCAGACTCTTAATCTGAGGATCCAGGGTTCAAGTCCCTGTTTGGGTGTTGTGTTAACTTTGCATTTGTCCTTCAGAGGCTTATTTTCAGCTCAGTGATTAAGGCTCTGCATTGCTGATCTGAAGGGCAGGGGTTCAAGCCCCAGTACCCCCAAGGTGCCACTGTTGGGTGCTTGAGCAAGGCTCTTAATGCTCAGTTGTATAAAAATGATAAATGTAAGTCACTCTGGATAAAGGTGACTGCCAAATGCCGTAAATGGATGCAAAAAAAAAAATGAATGAGAGGTACTCAGCCTGTGAGCTGAGGTGTTTTCACCAAGGAACTTTTGTATTTAGCCAAAATGACCTGAATGAAATGAATAATGAGACATGAATGGGCACCTTTAAACTAAGTTATTGGATTCTGTCAATAAACTAAATTCAAACCATGACCATTTAATAATATAGGCTATAGGATGAGAAAGACAAGAGAGAATGTCTTACCAAAATACTGTTTGAGGTTTTTAACACTGGAGACAATACAGTAACAATCCTTCTTCGTGATGCATGGCAACGGGCAAGCCGCAGCAGAGGAAGCAATGGTTCAGTTTTTGTAAATGCAATTCACTGAATGATGACTTGATATTGTATGTTAATTGGCTTTGCTATGAGAGTGGGCCGAAAAGTTCATAGGATGACAAAGAAGGCAATACTCCAGAGCAGTAAAACCCTGTACCAAGGGGATCCAAGCTCTGCAACACAGATGTAAGAAGTGTGTAACCTGCAGGGGAGACTTGTTGAAAAATAAACCACATTTGGTCAAATTTAACCATTGTATCATGGTCAGCCTATGAACTTTACAGCCTACACTGTGTGTATTTGGAGTGCAGTTGGTGACCCCTGTATTAAGCTGTAAGATTTTCTGCCTGCACAGCTACATTCATCATGCATAACCACAACAGCCCTGTTTATTGTAGCTTAATGTAGATTTAGAAATGGATCTAAATCTTTGTGAAAAGTTTCGGCACTTAATCACCAGTTGCTTTTAGACTGAAATTATAAATTGTATTTTAGGGAAAATGATCTCTTTTCTCAGAAACAGTGTGCAGCTTGTATCAGTGGTCAGCTCTTGTTCTCTTTTTGCATTTTACCTCTCTGTCTCGCTCTGGTTGGTCCACATGCCCAGGTGTGAACCCTAGGGTGAAGTCAGGGCGCTTTATGAAGCTCCTTCCTGATTATGAACACATGGACTACCGGGACGTGTACACACACTGTATGTACTGCTAGGCGTGAGTGCTGAATGTGGTGGTTGATCTTTGGTAGAAAGAGGCTGCCCTTTAGCACGCCTCTGTGTCCTGCACGTGTGGAGAAATGACACACTCTAGCCTGCAGAAATCAACCTGATGTAATGTTGTGAAGTGTAATGGTGATCTTATTCATAACTCCTGCTTGTGTCCATACTCCAGAGTGAAAATTAACAGGTTAAGAGTGCTTATTCTTTCAACTGAACATTGTATGCAGTAACAAATCTCTTGATACACACACTGCATTAAAACAGAGCACCTAAGACTACACATGTAGTTATAGCACCCCAATTGAATGCCCTGCTCTATTTATTTCCCTATTTTTTCTTTTAAATCTGCATTGATTTGTTGCATGACGTCCAACACTTCTTCTATAAGTGTGTTTCCGGCTATTGTGTTGCAGTGCTCCATCCATACAGACATATTTTAGGTCTCTGGCAGCCAGACATAGGCCCCTATGGAGGTCTACTCAACGTCGTGGTAAGCCTCTTCACTGTTATATGAATGCACTTAACATTTAATCACCCACCTTATTTTGTTACGCCGATAGTTAGTATCTTACTGTGAAGTATGTAATTTCATTCATGAGGCAGCTGTGTTCTGTTAATGGTCCCGGCTAGGTGGATGGACTGTTTATCATCGGCTGGATGTATCTTCCGCCCCATGATCCACGTGTGGAGGATCCCATGCGCCGGCGTCCTCTTTTCCGCATACACATGTGGGAGCATAACAAAGCCACTGTGGAGTGCATGTATGGTCACAAGGGGCCTCACAAAGGGGACATTCAGGTTAATGTATCTGATATTCTCCACCAAAGCAAATTATTTTCTATTATAACTATTTTTTGAGTACTGTGTTTTTTTTTAAGTCAAAGAGTAGGTCATGTGACGTTGGCTATATTTGTGTTTTCCAGACAGTAAAAAAAGATGAGTTCTCTACCAAGTGCAATCAAACAGATCACCATCGAATGGCAGGGGGAAGACAAGAGGTAGAGGATCAACCAGCTATACAAATCAATCAATCAGTCAATCAATTGCCTAAATTTTTTAAAGGATTAGAACGATCGGGAAGGGTCATGACCCTAATATGTTTCTTTAAATCATTAGTTTGTGCACCAGCTCACCAGCATAAGTATGAAGAGGAGTGTGTGTGTGTGTGTGTGTGTGTGTGTGTGTGTGTGCGTGTGTGTACATATTATGCAGGAGTTCCGTACATGGTTGGAGGAAGAATGGGGACGGACACTAGAGGATATTTTTCATGAACACATGCAGGAGCTGATACTCATGAAGTTTATCTACACCAGCCAATATGAGTAAGTGTGCTTTATATTATTCAGCTGTATTATTAAAGGTTTATTTCCATGTACCAGTGGCACTTTGTTTTTGTTTGATATGAATTAACTACCAAAACAAACAGTTAGTCATCCCCAGACATTGTTATTGAAGGAATTACAAATAAACAGCAGAATATTATCTTATATTTTGCCTTTATATTAATTTTTGCTTATAACTGTAGTTAATATACTAAATAAAGCCCGTTATGGATGGAAAAAGTATAATCTCCTGAAAATGTAAACATACTGGCTTTAAATTTTTTTTATTTTAACACTTAAATGACAATACAAACAAAACAAACAAAACAACTTACTCATAACACTGAGTTTACTCCTGTATCTCCTGGATCCTGCTACACCTGCCCTTGTGTCATCAACAGCATGAACAGCTTTTTGTGCCATGCTTAAAAGTTTTATTCATCTTTCCCATTAACTTAGGGTTTTGTCACACATTTGCTCTACCTTTGTAATTTTATAATGCAAACCTTAAGGAATGCTGTTGTGGAGCTACTGTAATCAGTGCTGTAGTGGTGCATACACTTAATCTTCCTCACATCATAGTAGATCAACGCATTTTAAATGCCCACTGTTGGTCGAGATATGTTCCAGCATCCCCATGACCCTAATAGGGATTATAAGGTCCAGCAAATGAGTGAGTGAGAGATAATGAGTATAAGGAAACAAAGAGTGAACTAGCACATGACCCACATATTTTGAAGTCTGATTGTAAAATCCGTGAACAACATCTCTGTTCGCTAACTATCTGACATTCTGTAAAAACAAATCAACCAACCACAGATTAATATCAATGGGAATGTTTACTGCCTGTAACAATATGGTAGTTAAATTTTGGATCTTTACAGTGAATCACATGAATCGATTCAGCTCAACTAGAAGAGCCGACCCCTGTCAAATCTGCCAGAAGTCATTTATCTTGCATCTTTATCTTATCTAATTTTATGATGCTTGAGAGACAGAATTTTGGGTTGTCATTTATTTTCACATTCTGAGTTACTGGTTTGAAAATGTAAAATATTAAATTGTATACATGCATTAAAATATAATATGGTTAGGTAAAAGATATAATTTTATATATATTGCAATATAATGATTAATGTATTATACACACTGACTTTAAACTTACTTTAAATAATATTTTATGTTCAAAAACTTCATCTTTGTTAAAAAGAGCACTTTAGTTTTTTAAATAATTTTATTTGTATTAAAAACTTGGGCTGTATGTTAAATGTATGATTTAAAGGGCATTTTAAAGAATTCAATTCAATTAAAACTGGCATCTAGTCTAGAATTTTTATAGAAATTTACCAGTACATTTTTGTAAAAGCAATATAATAATAATAATAATAAACACTTCAGTTCATTTTCATGAGTGCGAGTTCAGCATTTGATGTGTTTACAGTAATTGCCTGACATATCGGCGGATCTACTTGCCCCCGTGCCTCCCTTCAGACCTGCTACAGCCAGGCCTTTTTAAGGGTACATACGGCAGCCATGGCCTGGAGATCGTTATGCTGAGCTTCCACGGCTCTCGGGCCAAAGCCACCAAACTTACAGTAAGTCGCTGTTGTATAGCATTACTCATATAAAGTCTTTCTTATATATATTGAATTTAATTTAATATTTAGATCAGTGCACCAGTTTGGATTTAATTTAAATTAGTTTGGCGCTACTTTAATCTAATATTTAACCCAAATCTGTTCAGCTTATTTATTTATTTTTTTTACCACTGCCTTGGTTTGAAAAAAATATGTGGCATCACAGATATGTCAATAAAATTTAGTTGTACGTGCTGGTACAGTTAGATCTTGAAAGTAATAAGGATCCAAACACTGTAGTGGGGTGCAAGTATGACGAGGCACCTATGAATTTGTAATTCACAAATTGCTTGTGAACGTGATATTGTCTTATACTACAAAAGTGAATGTTAATTAAATCACTGCTTTCTTTTCAGGGTGACCCTAACGTACCAGCGGGTCAGCTGACCTTAGACATAGACCTGAGTCGGCCAGTGCAGCTGCATGACTTGGAACACCAGCGAAATATAGAGGAGCTTTCTCGCTTGGTGATGGGGGTACATGAAGAGATTCAGAGGGGTACCCCAGGCATAGTTGCCCCAACAGTGAGTACTTCAGGGGCAGAGGGTGCCGATGCTGGCTCTGGAGCTGAAGATGCAGGGAGTGCTGGAGCTTCTAGCAGTCAGACTGAACCTCAGCCCTTTGTCCTGCCTTTAGGGGTCATGGCCCGCAATGAGGTGTACCCACGATCATGCAAGATATGGTAAGTAGCAGTGTGTGATTTGTGTCTCAGTTAGGCACTCATACAGCTAATAAGCTACTGTGAAGGACAGAATTGTCTTGCATATTATCAAAGGCTATCAACTCTGTGCTTATTTATGGAAATAATCCTTGGTAACATCATATGTTTATAACCTGATCGTAAGTTTAAAGGAAATTGGTCACCGTAACCTTGCACGAGCCGTAACATATAAAACCATGCCTTAATGAACCTTAGCACACACTTACTAGTGTGACTTACCTACACGAACTTCCCTAGATCCCACAGAAGTTGTGTGGTGTCCTACGTAATACCACCCACCCACCTGAGGTCAGGGCCTCCTTCCATATGTGGAAAAAGTAATTATAGGGAAACAACCTATTAAATCAGTTAAAATGTTGTTGATGTGAAGGTATTAAGGCATGCAATTCTAAGAAAAACACTTCATTTAATCAATCAGTTAAATTGCCTTTAGGTTCTAATATAACCGAAGAAAGCTGACTATCTAGGTGTGCCTCAGTTTTGTGAACCAATAGAAAAAAATTATTTCTTCTAGACCCTTATTTGTCACATATGAAGAGGACAGCCTGGCATTAATTTCTGAATGTGTGTCAGTTTCTATGGTACAGGTCTCATAGCAGGTCATGGCTTCACGAGTCCGGAGCGTACCCCTGGCCTGTTTGTTCTTTTTGATGATGACCGCTTCGGGTTCATCTGGCTGGAGCTGAAGTCCTTCAGCTTGTACAGTCGCTTGACAGACAAGTTGGAACATGCTCAGGCCCCCAGCATGGAGCACTTTGAGGCCATGCTTCGCAACATGCAGTCCTGGACATCCTGATAGGCAGCGTTTTCAGCCTTGCACCTTATCTCATGCATACTTCAAAGAATCGGCAGTTCCAGACCTGCAGGGCACGTCTCTAATTTGCCTGACTTGACTTGTGCACTAAAAGTCAATTTACTAATGAGTCAATTTAGGTGCGTTACACAAATGTGTACAGTGCTGTGGTCTTTCAGGATTGGAACTGCCCATTCCTGTGCTTGATCCGGATTTCATCCTAAACCCCTTCCATCCCCACACAACCTGAAGAAACCTCCCAGTAATCTCATACACAAGTAAACCTGTCACACAGGTATGTTCGCAGCTGCAACTTCATATATGTTGTATTATACACTGATGCTTTCTTATCAGCTTTTTAATTAATTTATTTTTGTAACTTGGAGATGATGAGGACACATTTCACCCATATACTCCAGAACAAACTGAGTGTGCCTCTGTATCATTATCATTATTTATCCCAAGACTAGTCTGAGAAAATTAAAACCTTCTGCACTGTTTAAGTTATAAATTAAATCAAGCTATAATAATATTTATCCACAGGTATGGGTTGTCTGGAAAGTAGTAACTTTTAACTGTGAAGATATCATGTCTATCAGTATATACTACACTGGAATGGAACAATCTAATTGGTCTATTATCTCAGGATCATAAATAATTTTTCTGAGTGGATATTACTTCACTGGAAATGGCAGACAAACATTGAAGGTTTGTGGTCACTGAGGCTGAAATCCTAGAAATTCAACAAAATGCAGTCCCATAAATACAAAGAAGGCTACATAATATGGCCTTCGCGTTTTTGTGTCACGCGTGTAGCAGGCTAACACATAGGGATCATTGAGTCGTCTCACATCTGGCATTGTGCAGTCTCACCATCGTCATCCTTTGTCATCATCGTCCGTCTGCATCACAATGCTCTTCTGCTCCTGAACCGTTCACTGGAACTCTACCAAACTTGGTCAGTAACTTTGGTATTATCCATATATGTGCATCATATATTGTCATTTCTTTCTCTTTAATAAACTGCAAGTGACACGCCAACAAACAGTGTCAACAAACTGCTACTAGTGCTGAGTACATTTCTGTCATGGAAATGTGGACGTTTTCCATCACAGGCAGTCTGAAATTCACTGAAGCCAAAAAAAGCCCATTTTTAAAAAGCATTGAAGTCTGCAGAAATTCAGCCACCAGTCTACAAAAATTCTGTGAGCTGTGAAGTCACGGAAAGCTTGTATTAAGCTCCGGTGAGCTTAGACAACAAGCTATTAATATCTGTCCAAACTACCCCAAACATCGTGGACATCGCTTTAAATGTTGAGTGGAGGCATCATGAAAACCAGAGGAAAGTTCACCACAAACTGTTTTAAACTCTAAAATTCCTGTCTTGTGAAAGAGTTTTTTGAGCATGACAGAGAAAAACTCAACTAAAAAAATGCAACCACAAAGGCAGGAAGCTTCCGAGAATGCTTCCTTGAATGGCAGTGCAAAGGCACGCCTCAGTGCCCTATGGCTTTGAAAGTGTATTCAGCTTATGAATGAACTATTTAATTAACTTGTACATCTGACCCTTAGGAAAATCCACTATAAAAATCTATGGTTTAAAACTACAGTGTACTATACTTTCTGTGGTACTTTTGCTGAGTTACTTCAGCAATAACTATAGATTTTACTAATGATATCTATAGAAATCTTTAGTTTTCTATAGATTTCAATATAATAAATTTCTGCCCCCATGCATGCATGAGCTCACAGACACCCATGATTGGTGATCACTTTGAGTGACAGTGGGGTGAACCTTCCTGTAAGAGTTTGGCCAATTAGCTAAATGTGTCCGTGTAGTATATACTAAAACAGTTATGCACCGTAGGCTCAATGGATGTTGAAAAATTAATATTCCCCTCAACGTGCCATCCCATGAAATATTCTGCGACATCTCCCTCGCCTTTAGTGCATAATTGTTAATTATTTTCTGATTTTATTATTTTTGAATGTCTGCACTGCTGTTGCTTTTATTTGGGTCAGCATTGCCTGTGGTTATTTTGTTTCTACATCATAAGGGAGTGTAACCTCTACAACTTAACTCATTTAAGTAGGTTTGCTACTTGCTTCCTCAAAGCAAAGATTTTTGTATGTCTAGTTCAAGCAGGAATATCCCGGTTTCTTGGTTTCTCACATTCCCCCAAAAGTAATGATAAAATAACTTTCATTAAAACACAAGCTACAGTAAGAGGTAGTGTAATAGCAAGAGTAATTTAGAAAGTCATATTGTTTGTTTTTTTTTCTCTATCTTTTTTCAGATCCAGCATTTCAGTTGAATGTGTTTTTATAAAATGATGTAGTGCGCGTCCCAGCGTGCTTCAAAATTTTTTTTTTATTAAGGCACAAATATAATTCTGTGCCTACAGCTCACCCACTGTACACACATTGTGTGGTTCTTTGCCAAATACTTTTTTTATTACTAGTTTTTATTAATTTTGTCAATTAACTGTTGCTGCCCTAATATATTGTAAAATTGTAATCCGACTAATTCATCTCAGTCTTTACTAAACTTATCGGTAATCTGATTTCATATTTTTTTTCTGTAACTTTATCACAATACAGTTTCCTAATAACGTAAGCACATACCGCTATTCCATTCCACCCCAAGCCTGCCTGTTTGCAATTGCTCAGCCCAGATTGGATAAGTGTTTCGCAACTAGTTTTTAAATTTTTCATTGGAGCAAAGAGGCTAATCTTGTAATGGGAGCATATTTCACCAACATTTTTTGATGAAATACCCTCAAGCAATGAACATACTCTATATCACATCCCATTCCTAAGTAGGCCATTGTGTAGTTTTGATGTAAGTATACAGGATTTCAGTTAAATTATAAAAACATAAAAACACTGTGATGTTTCGGGGTCAACAGTCTTGGACAATCAGTTTATTGTTTAATGCATTTTTTTGTATAATTTTCCCCCAAAGTTGAACAGTTCTACTGAAAAGCTGGAAATAATAGTAATATTTAAGTAAGTCTACTTAAACAAAATTTTCTAATAGAAAGACTATTTATTTAAACATTACATTATTTTGCATATTGCATATTATGCATATTTATCCAATGCCAATTAAGTAAGTATGTGGAAAGTTGGGCTTGTGCTGTACTTATAGAACAAGGTATGCTTACATTACTGATTTAACTACATTAGTCTTGTAGGTCCAGATCAAAGTAAAAGATGTTAGACATGGAACATATTTTGACTCATAAAGTACCTTTTGGTGAGGGAACTTGAGTTTACTTTCTTGTGGAAATATTTATTTATTTCATGGTTAGTTTATGGGTGTTGCCTTGGTTCATAAAACCAATAGCATTTTAGTGTCAAACAACTAAAGGTGATAAACCTATCCTGCCCAAAGTTTGGGATCTGATTTACCTGAAAGCAGCCAACTAGAATTTATGGTTTGCCAAATTCTTTTCAAAGTCTTCGAGTTGGCACCTCCAAAGTAAAGCATTTAATCTGGATAATTTAGATTTACGCAGCTATGATATGAATGTATATTGTGAAGAATGTGCATGCACTAATGTACTAATGCATTTCTCTAATGTGGGTAAATTCACTCATTTGAGGGTATTTCCTTCATTTTATTGCTTTGTATCCCATGTGCCATACCTAAATATGTATTTCCTTGAATAATGTGCTTAAAATATTTAAAGTCATACTAGTTTAAATCATATATTGCAAAAAGTGAATGTTCTAATTGTACTCTTCTCAAATTAGCTTTTGTCTACCAGAAAATTCATTGCTGAAATTGTATGATGGGAAATGTGCACTGGCTGACTGGTGGCTTAGGCCTGCCTTAGCTTCCATTGATCAAACACTCTCAGCCCTTGTCCTGCCTTCAGCAGATTCTCAAGCAAGATCCAGAGATTGATGGTGTTCGGAGTGACTGGTCACTGTTCCACATATAGTCTAAAGATTTGTTGGGGATCTTGAATAACATCTATATTGGCATGCTTTCCCACAGTTATATAGTGGAGCATGGCAGATGAGTTATTTTAAACTACATGGCCTTTTTCCTCCAGCAGCCCAACAGATATTACAATGTTTCCTCCGTTTTTGATCATAAAGCTGTGCAGCAACTCCCTTGAAAGTGCTCTTTCCTAAACAGCATAAGCATTGACCACAGATTAGATGTGTGTACTTTTGTATTCAACTGCAGCTTTGCAAAAACCACTAGCCATTAT
This sequence comes from Neosilurus hyrtlii, assembly GCA_028564935.1. Taxonomy (NCBI): domain Eukaryota; kingdom Metazoa; phylum Chordata; class Actinopteri; order Siluriformes; family Plotosidae; genus Neosilurus; species Neosilurus hyrtlii. The sequence goes on along the minus strand of JAOUQZ010000010.1, from coordinate 8,908,082 downwards.
AACATGAAAGAAATTATATGTGATGGGTCATTGTGTACATACTTTGTTAAGCATACAGCCTGTTTGTTGTGTACCCTCTTCAACTGTTTCAAGTACATTGATCAAATTGATTTTCTGAGGTGGAAAAAACATCTACTGTTAACACCATCACATAACTTCAGGGAGCTTTGACGCATTTGTGTTCTACTCTTCCCAATAAATTATTGTAAAATGTAATGTTGTTGTCTCTGTGTTACTGTTTCGGGTTGTGAGATTTTTTATTATTTCACACACTCTTTCAGTTCACAGTTTAATGAGTTTCACAAAAATATGATGCATTTCCCATGTCACGAACATTCCTGAATAAAGGACCAAGAAACACGAAGAATTGCATTGTTTACATTTAGAGTCATTCATTTTTAGATGAACCGCACTTTCTTTTCTAAAAAAATTGTAAGATTTAGTTCTGAAAGTATGGATAGGGGAACAAACCAAAGAACCCCTGAGACGTGTGTTATACTGGGTGACCCAATAAAACCTCCCACATTTCAAAGGTAAATAAAATGTAAAAAATCATTAAAGATGATCAAATTATTTCCACACCTGACACTTCATACGGTACAGGTTTTATTCATTATGTTTTAAAGATGTCATGCACCAAATAGTGACTGTCACTGTCTATACACTCTTGGAGGTGATTTCTGAAGGCTGCCATGGCTCGACAGGTCATGTCCTGCTAAATAGCAACCTTTAGAGTTTGCGGTCGATGAGTATACACTTGTGATTTAAGGAAGTCCACAGAAAAAAATCAAAATGGGTGAGGGCATGGGAACTAACTGGCCACTCAACAAGATCACCCGATCTGGAAATATTTCACTCAGCATTTGCAATGATCTACGAGCTGTGTGTGCCGTAGCTCCATGTTTCTGCAACCACGCATCAAGTTCTTCAAGCTCAAGGTGTTCAAGCCGGGGATGTGCTATTTTATAAGAGGCAATTAATAATTATTTTTAACCTTTTTTCTTTGAAACGAGGAAGAGTTTTTTGGAGTCACCCTGTATAAAGAAACCACGGTGTTCTCTACAGCTCATTATGGTCTCTTTTCTCCTTAGCTGCTTCCACCAATTGTGGAAGCTTCTCAGTGATATAGAGGTAATGCTCGGACTGCAGGTTCTTTCCAGCCTTCTGCTCCAGGCCAATGCCCAGATACTCGGATTCAGCTCCATATTCAGGCCACGGTGTCAGGCCTGGTCCATTTGGAGACCTGCGCACATTTATTTGTATAAAATTCCACAAGTGACGACAGCAAAAAAGAAAAACAATCATTCATAATAATAATGATGATGAATGAAATAGGTTCAGTGGAATAGTGGTTAGCTCATCTGCCTCACAGCAAGAAGGTTTGAGTCCCGTACTGTGTAGAGTTTACATGTTCTCTGTGTGTGTGTGCGTGGGTTTCCTCCGGGTAATCCGGGTTTCCTCCAACAGTCCAAAGGCATACACATTAGACTAACTGGCTGTTCCAAATTTCCCCCAGGTGTATGGGTGTGTGTGTTGGCCCTGTAAAGGACTGGCGAGCTGTTCAGGGTGTACCCCACCTACGCTCAGAGTCAGATACAGTCTCCCCGCGAGCCTAATTGGATTAAGCAGTTTGGCGAATGGATCAGTAATAATGAAATAGCACATTCGAATCCTCACAGCATTTCACTCACCCAGTGCGAGCAAAGTTCCCCCAGTAGGCCATCACAATCCGGCACAGTTCATTTTCTTCATTTGTGAAGTTGGCTGTAAACAATAAAACAGGTAGAATATACAAGCTGCAGTCAAAAAAAATCCTGTAAAAAGTAACTAGTTCCAATTAGTTGGAACAAAGTAATGGAGCATTGCATAGTCACGTGTGTGCAGTAGCAATGTCACATGACATGTGACCAACATCAGAATTGTTTTAGTTACACTGGCATGAGAGTGCCTCAGTCCTCAATTGATGTGCCTCCCTCTTAAAGTGCAAACGCCACTCCAAACACCTCACCTATCTCATTGCTTCACTGCCATAGGCTTGCTGAAGCATTTCAAGGGTCTCCACTGTTGATCATGAATGCATGTGCAGTGGGCAAATCACAAATGTGTACATGTCAGTGTCACAAAAATGTGTGTAACTTGCTCCTGCTGCACACGTATGACTGTGACTGGCTGTTTGTTTGCAATGGGCACAGTGCCAGAATTTTGAGTGCATTCCTAAAAGGAATGAAAGGGAAGCCTTCAACACTTCAAATAATTTTCATCATCATCATTTTTCCTTATATTTTCAAAGATGCAATCTGCAGAAATGCATTTGATAGCTGGCTGATTTCAAACAGGCTAATCATAATAGTCTGATTAGCCTGTTTGAAAAGGCTGCTGATAGTAGTTCTTTTAACTCTTCAGAGAGAGTGAGGAATCATGAGAATAGGACATGGACACGTCAGTTCCAGTAAGGTAAGATAACAGCAAAAATAAGAGTACAGATATTACAACAAATCAGATATGAAATAGTGAGGTTCTGAATGAAATAAGGCTAGGCATATTTACACATAGAACACTTGTGTGGATGCTGTTTATTGACTACAGTAATGGACCATAATTCCATCCAGGCTTGTCATGAAGCTCCAGGATCTACACATCAGTGTCTCCTTATGCAACTGGACCCTGGACTTCCTGACGGGCAGATCACGGGTGGTGTGACGTCCTCCACACTCAGCACCTGTGCCCCCCAGGGATGTGTGCTCAGCCCCCTCCGGTATACCTTGATCACCCAAGACTGTACGGCCACACACAGTTCCAACACCATTATAAAACTTGCAGACGAAACCACCATCCTCGGCTGCATTTCAGATGGAAACAAGTCTGCTTACAGAGCAGAGGTAAGAGCCCTGGCATCAGTCGCGGAATAACAACCTGCTGCTCAAAGTCAGCAAGACCAAGGAGCTCATCCTGGACTACAGAAGACTGGAGAGTAGGGGGTCACACCGCTTTCCACATTGAGTGGACAGAGATGGAGAGTCAGTTGCTTCCACCTCAGCTACACACTCTTCACTCTCCTGCCGTAGGGCAGACGGTACAGGAGCATCCGGACTTGCACCAGCAGATTCAGGGACAGGTTTCTACCCGCAAGCCATCAGGCTACTGAACTGCTGAAATAATCTGAACACTTTTTGCACACTCATTGAATACACTGTACAAATACACACTACAACCACTTTAGTATTTTTCCATTAGTATTAGTCTGTATTTGACCTACTGTGTACTCATATATAGTCACATTCTTTTTAGTTTGTGTGTGTGTATGTATATATGCACACACACACACACACACACACACACACTTTTATTCCTTTTACTTATACAGTTTATACTTATTACTTTATATTTTATCTCAATGTATATGACAAATAAACTTGAAACTTGAACTTGAAACATAAGAAAACATTATATTTACACAGATCAGGCAGGCATCTGCTTGTTTATATGAAAGCATGGTGTATAACTCAGGGGATTTAATGCAGAACACATTTACCATTTCTTCTACATCTGTAACATCTCACTTTTCCTATGGCACCCTCCTGTTTGTGGATTAGTTCATTGTTTTTATTTTTTCAATAAAGAAGGTATAGTTTTGATAGATACAAAGATAAACTATGCTTGCAAACTTTTATGTTTGGGTTTAATTCCCCTTTAAAATAATATTTTTTGACCATTGTTGTATTTTCAAATTTGACAAATATAACATAGTGCAAAAAGTAATGATAAGTCATGTGATCACCCCATGTTTTCATCTATAATTTAGAATTAATTTGCATTTGAATATATGGTGCGCTATTCTTTCATATATATGACTTTACTTCTGTCTGATGTATGTCAGGGGTGTCAAACTCATTTTCACTCAGGGCAGATCACTAAATTTAAAGGTGATCGAGGGCCGAATAATCATTGAACATCTATCCCAAAAGGGCAACCATGAAATCTGCATGTCAGAATGACTGTCTGGGCATTTGTCATCTTTTCCTTTATTCATTTGCATTTTCTGACAACGCTTAACAGCTACAAACTACAGTTGTGTTCAAAATTATTCAACCCCCACTGAAATTTAATGTTTTGGCCAGTTTGACATTGATTTTGATCATTCAGTCATCTTGCTTACATTTACATGAAAGAGGCACTTGTAG
>JAOUQZ010000010.1:8888954-8903801 GCA_028564935.1 Neosilurus hyrtlii | reverse complement strand
AAATTCCAAATGTACACTATAGTCCCTAAAGCCCTTTACAGCATTGGGGGTTGAATAATTTTGAACACAACTGTAGCATGCAGTCTTTCTCGAGTCATGAATCACATACGCTAGAGTTAAACAGTTTTTGCAGATTGCAACTTTAAGAAACTGTAAGTCAAAACCACCAGATGATGAAAATATGCATACTTTCATGTGTAATAGGAGAGTTTGGAAGGTTTGTCTTTCATTTAACTCCAAGTAACTACTATAATTTGAATTTAATAATGTCTTTCCATTGTGCTCAATAACTATTTATAATGATTCTGTATTTTTTCCAGCTCTGGTAATTGTAAATTTAACAATAACGTGTGGCCACAAATTCTGTGTTGCACTGTGTATTTACTTATCATGAATCCTTGTTATCATCAAGTATAATATACAAGGATTATTAAATCTATAATGTACAGTACTACTGTAGATCAATGATTGCTGTGTATATACAGATAGATATTTTCTCCTTACCAGTTAACTCCATGTTGACAAAGCACAAGCCAAAAACAAAGGGAATGTCATCTCCATGATCACTTCTTACAAAGCTGGGCCTTTTAACCTGAATAACGCTGGGTGGGTGCTGGAACTCATACAGATAAACTGGAGCACCAGCAGCTGGCAGGCAATAACAAAATTGAGACAAAGTGAATTCATTATTCTACATATACATGTTATCTCCTTAATTATAAGTTTGATAAGAAATTAAACAATTTTTCAAAAAAATGTGCTGTTTAAGGAAAATTAATGATGAGACGATGTGATACAGTCTGACTTAAAGAAGAGTTCCTTTTTACCTCTTCAAAACTGATTTGTGTTCAATTATAGCACAACACAAAATACTTAACACCACTTTTCCAACAGCAATTTGCAAATAATTAAAATATGTATTTACTTTGGTGTCTTTGTTCATATATGGTTACTTTTAGCATCAATAAAAATGTTAGTTTTTTAAAAAAATGTAATTTAATTAATTAATTTATTTGTTTGTTTGTTTTAAATTAAAGGTGGAGTGGGAACAGGCTGTTTGGTTTGTGTTTTTTTCCTGATTGCCCTAGTTGTTGTGCAATTTTCTTCAAAATAATTTGTTTATACTGTTTCTTTATTGGGCAGTTTGGTGGTGTAGTGAACCACACGTCCGGCTCACAGCAATAAGGGTTTGGGTTTTGGGTGTATCTGTGTGGAGTGTGCATGTTCTCACTGTGCTTGTGTGGGTTTCCTCCAGGTACTCCGATTTCTTCCCACAATCCAAAGACATACACATTAGGTGAATTGGCTGTTCCAAAGTGAAGGCTTGAGTGTGAATGGCTGTGTGTGTGTCGGCCCTGTGATGGTTTGGCTTCTCACCCTGCCTTCGCTCAGAGTCAACTGAGATTAGTTATATGTCTAATTTTAGTTATATGTCTTACTATACGTCTTACTTCCAGAACAAAGGAAAAAGTGATTAAAAGTAGTAAAATTCACAAACAATCTGTCCATGCTGAGAGAGAAAAAAAAAACAAAGAGTCAGTTTTATGAGAGGTAGTATGTGGAATTGGCTGCATGAAGTTTTGGTCATGTGATTTATGTGATTTTGGATTTATCTCCTTATAATTTTGTTTTAGCTTTATACTGAAATAGTTTCACAATATACTATGTCTTTCTTAACTTGCAAAATGACCTTTTAAATTTGAAAATATTATACTGCATGTACAATGCATGGCACAATAAATGAGCATCAAAAAATTTGTCCCTTGCCACTGACTACTGTACATATTTTTTCTAAAACAAGATCCCATGGTGATCCACCAGAAGGGAGGGTCTTAGGCTCTGTATATAAGACCTTTTGGATTAACTGTTACTGTAGAAATGATAATGTATTAGAATTAACAATTGAATATAAACCTGCAATTTTATTTACAGGTTATTATTAATTACAAAATTAATCCAAACCACTTAATTAGACTTTAAATTTAAAAGCATTGTGGAATAATTTTGTTCAGTATAAAGCATTCTCTCACCTTTATGGGCTGCAGCCACTTTCAGAGCTGGAATGGTGAAGATCACATCTCTCATCATCTCTTTGAAAGCATCACGAATTTTGATTGGATCAGTAGTAGTTGAACCAAGGTATTCCTCGAACATTAGTTTATTAATCCACTCATCCTGAGGTTTAACAGGAAAAAGTACACAAAGAATTGTACTAATTCATTTATAGGTGTGATGCTATACATTTGTTAATTTATTGTGTTCTTACTTGATGAAAAAAAACAGCCATTGTTGAAAGTACTTGCTCTTTATCCATCCCATTTTCCCATCCTTGAGGTGCAGTGAACTGTGGATTCAGAGCATCACTGTCCTTACTAGACTGTTATTTATGATTATAATATCCTCTTAAGAAGAATGTAAACACTACATCCACTTCATTATCATACTCGTTATCATAAGACTCGGTTATCCCATGTGTGCAAGTCAAACAGTCAGCTACGCTGATTCTCCCTTGATTTAAACCCCTGGGCACTATCCAACACGTGGCTCAAAGTGGTGTCAAGCACAATAAAAGTGTTGTTACTAGTATGATATGAACTCAGTTGTAATTTCCCCCATGTTGTTTAAATCAGCTTCCATTTCTTTGTAACAGCAAATGAATTTGTGTTGATTTGAGCACACATATGGGCATGGGGTTTAAAAGGGATTATGATCAGGTGCACTCTTGAGGCATTACTACCCTGAAGCAGCGAAAAGAGATTATCCAAACACTTGGTTGGAAATCATTGGCACAGTATTTGACTTTTGTTTTAAAGGCACATTATCTAGATAGTACACACACAGGGACACACTGCAGTGCAAAATCTTTAAAATAAAAAGATGACCGAAAATGTTGTGTACATCAAGATATTAAAAAGTCATAATTAGTATATACTACACATAACCAATTACAATGAATAATTCACTGTCTGGTTGTTAGACAGTATCCAGAGTGGATATCATTTGAATGAAAGCAGTCGGTTTTCCCTGGTCACTGATTCCCAAATTCTAGACGTTCATGCTGTCCACAAAAAACTATAAAGAAATTGATGCAACATGGGTTTCGTGGTTTAAGGGTAAAAAAACAACAACCCCTATTTATTCACACATTAAATGAGGTTCAAATAGAAATGCACCGATTAGAATTTTCCTGGCAGAGTTAGATTTTTTTTGAACAGCTATAATAGACAGCATATATAAACAAAAACATTTTTTCTTGAAGACAAGGCATTTTCACAATAAAATAAATGGTACAGTATCAGTAATAATTTATAATTCATCAGTAGTAATAATAATAAAATTAAAATGATCATTAGCAGTAGTAATATTGCCATTATTATTATTATTTTTGTTGTTGTTATTATTTACCACCAACACTACCACTACTTTATTACAATTTCCGTAAGCTCTCAATTACAATAGTCATTACATTTACATGGATAGGAACTTACCAATACCAACTTCGTCTTCAAATTAAACAGAGAATGTGCATCCAAGTACCCATAACACGCAAAAGGTCACTGAATGTGTGTGTTTGCTCCACCAATCCCACTTTAGTACAATTTATGTAAGTTCTCATGGAAAGTTCCTGTCTATGTAAATGTAATGACTACCATAATATTACTTTAGTACAATTTCCGTAAGCTCTCAAATGTCTAGTAATAATAATATGAACAATATATAGCTAACGCAAAATGTAATAACTTACTGGGTCCGAATGTAGACAGACAAACACACACAATTTCCTGCAGAACAGAAATCGGCGTGTCACAGTAACTTCCGTGTAGCTTACACAATAGGTAATGAATTTTAAAGATATTTAAGTGTTAAATAGGAAAGTCCATATTCCACATTTTCACAACACCCAAAATACATGAGGGTGTGACTTAGTCAATGTATTTCTATTCTAAATAAATCCAAACTTCATTAGGCTGTCTTCATTTTGAACTGTGTGGTGTGCATGACTGGAATGTGTAGGGGAGAATGTGTGTACAAATGTGCACAACTTCAACTATGCAAAAAAGACTTAAGCCCAAATGGGAGAATTGAGCCTATTGTGCATGCTTTTCTGCGTAGTTAACACAAGAAAAACTAAGAAATTGCTTAAGGACCAGATTAAACTGCAAGGTCTGTATTTAAAACACAGGACACTTTTGTGTTTACTCACTTGAGGCAGCAGCCAACCAAACTCATCATTGGTAACTCCAGTCATGAATGGTACTTTATGAAACTCCTGGTTCTGAAGGAGTTCGTCTACAGATTTGGAAAGAAACAGCTTATCTTCTGTCAGTACGAATTGTAGAAACAGCCTCTGAAAGACATTGAGACATATATTTTAGTACCTTCTAATTTAAAAGATTTTTTTCTTATATAAATTTACACAAAAAATAACTTTACAGGAATCACTCACCTCTTTAGAAAATGTTATCACATCCTCTGTCGGCAACTGTTTAACACACTCAGCAATTTTTTGTGTGCTACTGATGTCACATTCTGAGATGTTAGCCACTAGCTAAAACAATACATCGATATCAGTAGATATCAGAATGATAGCATAGACTATATCAAGGAATAAAAGACTGTAGTTAACCTGGGCTGTTAGTAAAGGATTTTGATCCATCATGTTTTTCATTTCTGCAGTACCACTTTCTGCAATTGCACGATGGAACAGTCCAGTAGACATTGGTGAGAGAAGCTTAAACACAGACATACAAAGCACAAAATCAGTCCCAATTAGGATAGGGAATAATAATTTAGTGTATAACTATAATTTAACATATTACTAATGATGAATGAATGAATGAATGACTAAAAAATTTGTTCACTACTATTTGAACAATAAGTAAAAACTAGGAAGCTCCTATTTTATTCACTTACAGTAAATAAGATACACACACCAAGATTGGCCTACTGCTATCTTATCTTTTATCTAATGAGACACAATTCCAAATTATCTTAGATTGTTAACAGAAATGAGCTTTAAGCAAATTGTACAGGGTGTCTTTAAAACGGATTTGTGATGGTTTTCATGAGCACATCAACTCCTCACCAAGAGAGACACACTAGCTCCTCCTGCAGATTCTCCAAAGATGGTGACTGATCCAGGATCACCCCCAAAGCTGTGGATGTTCTCCTGAACCCACTGAAGAGCCGCCACCTGATCCAAAAGACCATAGTTTCCCGGTGCATGTTCATCTCCTGTACTGAAACAGAAATGCACAGAATGTACATTTAATACATTTATATACATCCAAGATGGCTTTATGTATACATTCAGTCATTCACCCAACCCCTTAATCCTGTCAGGTTTGGAGAGAGGCTGGAGCCTATCTCAGCCTAGTCTGGGCAAACGCAGGTTACATACTGAACAACTCGCCAGTCCTTTGCAGGGCCAACACACAACCATTAAAATTCACATTCACACCTAGGGGAAGTTTGAAACAGCCAATTAGCCTAATTTACATGTCTGGACACTGGGAGGGAACCAGAGTACCTGGAGTAAACCCACTGAAGCACAAGAAGAAAATGCAAACTCCACCTAGAAAATGTCAAAGGAATGTCAGACTTGTTAACCACTACACCACTGATTATGTGTACATTACATATGTTATTTTGTCAGTACACAACTGTCCTGTCATTTTTATTCAAATCTCTTTTTCATTTAAAATGTATTTTTTTGGCGGCACGGTGGCGCAGTGGTTAGCACGTCCGCCTCACAGCAAGAAGGTCCTGGGTTCGATTCCCAGTTCGGGCGTTTCTGTGTGGAGTTTGCATGTTCTCCCTGTGCTTGCGTGGGTTTCCTCCGGGTACCCCGGTTTCCTCCCACAGTCCAAAAAGGCTAATTGGCTGTTCCAAATCACCCCTAGGTGTGAGTGTGAATGGTTGTGTGACCGATGGCCTGGCGAGCTGTCCAGGGTGTACCCTGCTCTCGCCCAGAGTCGGCTGAGATGGGCGCCAGCCTCCCCGTGACCCTAAGTAGGAATAAGCGGTTCAGAAGATGAATGAATTGACTGTTTGTTTGTTTCTTTTTTTCTTATAACAGTACATGTTTTACAACTTTGGTGTTTGCTGACTGTCAATCAGGGGCACAGGAGGAAACAAGCTCCTGTAGATTTGCTAAAATACCTGGAACTGAGTTACATCAAAAATCCATTCATCTGTTATTGATTCGACACATTCTGCTGTCTGGTATCAAGACTGCACGAATCCAAAAGTCCCTGCTTAGCTAAGCTCCACTCTGGCTGTCCTCGTCATGATCACGAGATCCAGACTCACAGCCCAGGAGTTAACGGTTCTGTGGAGATTGTAAATACTACACACACAGCCTGTTCGAAAAACTCAAGCTTGTAGAGGAAGGTATTGTGAGGAACAAGCCACTTGGGGAGATTGTGTTAGAGGAAAATAAGCGGAGATAGGTTTGCGTGATCCTAGCACGTACACAACAGTGTTGGTTGAACAAAACCTTATCTGAACATTGGGAGAATGATAAACCATTAAGTTTACTGAGAACATGTACAAGATTGTTTTGTTTTGATGTTGCCAAAATGTCTCGACAGTACAGCGCCATCTGGTGTGGAACAAAGACTTTGCACATCCGTACTGTGGTTTCCTATTCAGTGAATCACGCAGTTACTGAAAAGGAAACCACGGCACACATCTACACAGTCCTGAGCGTCTACAAGTAACCTTATCGCGACTTGTTTGCAACGCTGGAGCAGCGTTATTAAACGGTAATTGTAAGCTGGGAAGTGCGATCACTGCAGAGTTGATTATTTGTATGTTTGTGGTCCATTAGATTTTGGAGATTATCCGGATCAAATTCCGGATCCGGGGATTTTTCATGGATTCTTTAACATCGTACATTTTATTTTCAGTTTGGTGGAGGTTTGCACGCTCTTTTAGTTTATTTATAAGAATTTTATATTATCATTAAGAGGATGTTGTGACTTCCATTATTTGTAATATTATTCATTCATTCATTCATTCATTCATTTTCTGAACCTCTTAATCCTAATTAGGGTCGCGGGGAGGCTGGCGCCCCTCTCAGCCGACTCTGGGCGAGGGCAGAGTACACTGTAAACAGCTCCCCAGGCCATCGCAGGGCAGAAACACACTGATGGCAACCAAATGACCTACTCTTGACAAACTCAGCAATGGTTCTTTTACAGACAGTGAGAGACATGGCTAACTCAGTTAGCTGCACTGGGTGAGACTGCAGTGACATCTCGGTGATAGTGGGGCTTAAACCCCTGACCTTCGGATATATATATGTATGTGTGTATGTATGTATATGTATGTACTTGTATTATGTACTTGTATGTCAAATTCAAATTTATTTGTCACATACAAATTATACACAGTACAATATGTAGTGAAATGCTTAATTTGTAGTGAAATGCGTATGTACTTTATTTGTACCATATTGTAGTTGATATCCTAGGCTTTGAAATGATACCAATTTTTTACTCCAAGTTTTGGAGCAACTAAACAAAACCTGCCAGGAATTTTTAGCCTTTTAAGCATGCAACCTCGGAGAAAATTGGGTTTAAAGTTCAACAAAGTAATTAATAATTCCTGACCCAATACCCCCTTTGTGGTAATGAGTTACATATATTTCCCCCACACATAAACAGTGAGCACACACACTCAGAGCAGTGGGCAGCCACACTGTGGCAGCTTGAGAGCTGTTATGGGTTAGGTTCTTTGTTCAAGGGCACTTTGGCTGGCTGTGAAGATGGAGGAAGGGGAAGATACTGCTCACACCCCCCGTGCATTTTTCCCGCTGGTTCAGGAATTACACCAGCTTCTCTAACCATTAGGTCACAGCTGCCCCCAATATATACTAACGTAATATACCAGTGTAATAATTAACAAGCTTTACAAAATATACACTTATACCGTGATTCCTTATGAACTCTTTCTTGATTTTTTTTAATCAATTTGCTTGTTTATGACAAAAAATGTGCTATAAAGTGATACGTAACATTATCTTTAGGTGAAATGATTACATTTAGATTTTTACTCCTATTACACCGCCCAAGCTTCAAACGATCATCTCCTCACCAGCCGCTCTTTTATCTCTTGCCAAAAATCTGTTTTTAAAAATCCATCTGGAATACGAGTGCCAGTGTAACTTGTTACTATAAAAGTGCTAACGTAATACAACACACGCGTTAATATACAGCTGCAATTTGTCTTGCAAAAATGTACTCTCATCTTGCACACAGCGTTCCCAGCTGACGATGTTCAGAAGCACTTCTGACAAACCGTAAAAAGTCTCCGTCACTGGGAATGACAGCCACAGAGAAGAAAGGAGGAAGAGAGCGAGAGAGAAATGCCTTCTGACTGATAAAACACCGTTTTTAATTGCGGCAGCTGCATTGCGATATTAAGTCTGGAGCACTGATTGAAACTGGCAAATCTTTACAACCTACCAGCGTGTAATTAAAAAAAAACAAAAATCGCATAACATCTTGTATGTCAGGACATTTAATAATGATGAAATCGTCGGAGACGTAAAAAGGAAAAAGGGAACTGGAATATTTCTGTGGCTTGTCACGATCACTATCACTTGAGCTTAGCGTCAAATCAATATCACTTTGTTGAATCCTACCAGACGCACTTCCAGCTCCCAAAACTTTGCTCGGGGAATGATAATTATCCAGGCGTAGGACTCTACACACACGTTCTGCTGTTCCGCTGTCAAATCTATACAACTCCAAAAGTCCCCATTTATGCAAGATCTACTTTGGCTGTTCCTGTCATGAGCGTGAGATCAAGACTCTTCGTAATTCTAGGAAGGTTACGCAGCCTGTTCGAGGAACTCAAGCTCAAAGAGGATGGCGATGAAAGACAAAAAGGAGGCAAAAGAGCTTGGAACTGAAATGCGATAATATTCTTGCTGTTTGACACTTTTTAGCTGTAAACATACAACAGGGACAGATTAACAGCCGTCTGTTAAAATGGAGACAAACTTAAGAGGCACTCACAGAGTGCAAGGAACCTTTACCATGCAGCAGGCGTAACGAAGAAAACTGGCCCCATACAGAAGGTACTGATTACCCAAGTGATCCATTTATGATATGTCCTTTAATATGCGAGCGTGACCAAATGAGCAGAAAAAAAACCTCTCGCGCTAAAAGTATTTCAGGAATGTCTGGGGTTTGACCTTTGAAGAACACTCAAGGTCAAAGGTAATTCATTTTTCATTCATTCATTTTCTAAGCTGATTAATCTCAATTAGGGTCGCAGGAGGCTGGCGCCTCACCCGACTCCGGGCGAAGACGGGGTACACCCTGGACGGCTCGCCATGCCATCGCAGGGCCAACATACATACAACCATTAATACTCACTCTCACACCTAGGGGTGATTTGGAACAGCCAATTAACTGGAGTAACTGGAATAAACACACAAGCACAGGGAGAACACGCAAACTCCACACAGAAACGCCCGAGCCTGAAAATCAAACCCAAGCCTTCTTGCTGTGAGGCTAACATGCTAACCATCGCTAACCACTGTGCCACCATCAAAGATAATTGTCTATTTTAAAAGTCCATATACGGTTTGCTGTTAGGTTTCCATGGTGGCTGCATGTCTATCTGCACCTTTCTGATCTTGCTCTGACCTTCACCTTTGACACTGACATTCCTAAATCAAATGATCTTTATGACTCAGGTAGGGAGTCCCTACCAAGTTTGGTCAAAATCCCAGAAAAACAATACAATGCTTTAGTGTCTGCTTATTGTTTGGTTACTTACGGTCAGGGTGCTCATAAGGCAGCCAGTGGTGTTTTGTGTTGTGGTACTCAAACTTGCTGTCCAGGGAGCTGCATTGCTCAGCCCTGTAGTCCCGATAGGGGTCTTCACACTCATGAGTGTTACACACCCGGAACTGGTAGTTTGACCCTGGGCAGGTGCGTCCACCGTTAGCAGGACTGCAGAAGACAAGGATGCAGGACAAGATAACAAGAGTATTCAGAGAGCACAAATCTCCGCTAAGCCCAACAACCCCCTATATGAACTACACTATCAAAAATCTTTCTATGTGACAATGTTAAAGAATCCTTAAAAAAATTCCTGGATTCCTTCTTGAACAATGCCCCACCTCTAGTGGAAATTCCATAAAAAAATCACACATAACTTTTAATAATAAAAAGAAGTAAAACATGACTTCTTTATAATTTTTTGGTGAAAATGAATTGAAAAATGCTATTGTAGGCATGAGAAAAAAAAAATCATTCCAATAAGTATATTGAGGTAAAAGTATGGCTATACTTGTATAAGAGTATTGTATTTTTTAATTTTCTTCACTAGGAATATCCATTAAAAGTAGTTTCTTAATTTTTTCCATGGCTGTATATGTATATATGCTGAGGGGTGCAAGGGAGTAAATAGATTATGGTAACAGGTACCTTAACTAACCTGTATAATCTGCACAAGACCGCAGGTTTATTTATACCCTGTTCTACTTATATTAAAATATACCCCCCCCTCCCTCACCCCAAAAAAAGAAAGTCCATTCACACAATATTTGCACTTATTGTCCTAACTGAATTTTTTTTCAACATGATCCCATGCACAGATCATCTGCAAAATTTATTACATTGTTTCACACTCTGGTTTAGCAAAAATAATAAATAAATAAATATCAAAATCCGTGCACCACTTTGTAAGTTATACTGCAAACAAACAGACAAACTAACAAACAAACAAACAAAAAAAAACACCACAGGTGAACATAACCTCCTGGAGGGGGTAAAATAAAGTCTACAGCTATAATATGAAGTCTTGAAAAAATCTCACAAGGTAAAGAATCTTTAAAAAAAATTCCTGGACCCAGACTTTGATCTGGATCACCCCCAAAATCTAATGGAGCTTTTCTTGCCTGGTAAAAATGTAATTAAATTCTATCTGTAACTTGTTGCGTATTCCTGCTAATAAACACACACATAAACCAAGTTTTGCAGAGGTAATAAAATATACTATAATAAGTCCTTCATTATAATATATTATAATATTTCACATGTTAATTGTGACCTATTACCCCGAAATGAGTCTTAGTGTACCCAAATGACTTTTTGGGTAATGCATATATAAAGAGAGGGTATCCTCAGGTTTAAAATGCCCCATGTGGTTATGTGTAATTGTACAGTTTGATAAAGATATGACAAATAATGTATTTTAAAATTAACAATTTTTGAAAATCCAGTCGGTTTGGTGCATAAAGTCTCATTTTGTGGTGATGAGTCACTATTATAAAGAATATAACATTAAAAAATAAAATCATTCATGCTGGATTTCCTCTTTAAGCTTTACATGCTCATGCACCACTTACCGTGGATTGTCACATTCACGAGTGCGGAACTGCAGTCCTCTACCGCAGGCCCGATTGCAGGCACCATACTCGCTCCACATGCCCCAGTTCCCATCGCGCTTTATGATGTCTGGAGTCAGCCACACACAGTGTCCTCTAAAGCAGTGCTGGGACCGAGACACATGAGGACATGATGTAAACCAAAAACCTGCGTTTTGCATATATATATATACATATATATATATATATATATATATATAATTTATTTGTGTAAACTGACTCCCACCTTGCCGTCGCCGCATATTGTGCCATCGATCGGCGGTCCTTTTTTGGTCTTGCAGAAAAAGAGATTGTCTGGATGAGCACACCACAGCTGCTTACATGGGTCAAAGGGACGATACTAAGGAAGAACAAGCACATGCAACATTATTCACACCTTGTTTTAATATCAGTGGGCCAATGATATAGTCAAGTGAGTCGGATAAGCCTGGACGTATCGATTCGATTCGAAAACAGAGGAACAGATAATATGACAGTAACACTTTAAGGCAATAATCTGTTATAATCTGATAAAATTCTTAGTAGCATGTAGCTTATATTCTTTAACAATTAAACAATACAATGTTGTATCTTTTATTATCAAAACATAACCTGAAACCTGAAACTTTAACCTGAAAATGTTTTAAACATAATATAAAAATAATAAGTTGTACTGTATTGCATTAAACAGTGCTATTCTATGTGTATGAGATAGAGGCCAGCATGGTGGCGTAGTAGTTAGCACATCCACCTCACACCAAGAAGGTCTTGGGTTCGTGTCCCGGGTTCAGCTCTGGCGTCTCTGTGTGTAGTATGTATGTTCTCCCCATGCTTGCGTGGGTTTCCTCCAGGTATTCCTGTTTCCTCCCACAGTCCAAAAACTTGCACAGTAGGCTAACTGGATGTTTCAAATTGCAGCAAGGTGTTTGTGTGTGAACGCGTGGGTGTGTTTGCCCTGCGATTGTTTAGCAAGCTGTTCAGGGTGTACCCCGCCATCGCCCAGTCTTGGCTGAGATAGGCTCCAGCCTCCGCATAAGCCTAATAGTAGGATTAAGTGGTTCGGTAAATAAGTGTGTGAGTGAGTCAGTGTATGAGATATATGAGGTCTACAGCTGCAGTAAGACCTTTATACACATCCACTTATGATGCGTTTGGTAATTTCTGTAATCATTTTTATACCATGGTGTCAGAATTGAAAACGATTATAATATACACCCACAGACTGATATTATGCAATACTGGTTTTAAATGGGCATGAAGGCTAATGTAAGTCAAATAACCACCATTCACAACCATGGTGAGCAGAAAAGCATCTCAAAATGCACCGCATGTCATACTACAACTGGAACACCACATCATGTTCCACTCCTGTCTACCTACAACAGGAAATTGAAGCTTCAGTGGGTACAGGATCACCGAAACTGAACAGATGCTTTTCTGAAATTCAACTGTCCTGTTTCATAGAGATTGCTATTCATAAGCAAAAATAACAGGTGATCCTTAAAGAGTTACTGTCTGAGATATCAAAATGAAAATAATACACAAAAAGCTGTTTCATGCAAACCAAAACAGCAATGAAGACTAAAAAACATACTTCCAGTCATGGTAACTCTGACAGCGTCAGACCAACACCACAATGAGCTTACAAATGTTCGCTAGCAATGCCACATGACCACCAGTTAGGTTTCGACATGAATGAGAGCGACAAAGATCCACAGATGAAAGAAAGGATTTGTCCTGGACGTTTGGTCAGGTTTATCGTCTTGTGTATGCACTGTATACACACGGACACATGTCCACAGTTTATAATAATGGTTTATAACATATGTGATAACAGGAACTTTTTTGCGAGGAGGCTCAACAACGCTTAATGTAACTCTAAAAATATGTTCTGTAGAATTCTAAAATAACCCTTGACCATTAGTACTTATGTCATAATAATATACTAATAAATACATTTGTAAACTGTAACAAAAACTGTACATTGCCTAAAGTTTTATAAGTAAAATTTATTGTAAAAAAATAGTAAATATAAGCATTTTTATTATATAATTATTTGGGTAAAAAAAATTAAATAATAATATTGTTATAATAATAATAATAATAATAATAATATAACTCATAAAATATATTGTGATGAAGTTAAAGTTAATAGCACAATTTTTAAAATTATAAACAATATAATTTTTTTTTGCTATGATTTGATTTCACAGAAATCACGTGATATTTTAAGTTTATTCTAAACACTTTGAGTAATGTACAGTACAGGTGTCTGCAATCAGCTTGGTATAATGTGACAGAAATAATATGTTAATAAATCAAAACATGGAACGAAATAATGAGTGGGAGTGGCAGGGGGAGGCGTGGTCATGTGGCTGGTCGATGCCTTCCCTTACCTGCGCTCCTGATGGCCCCACCTTTTGCAGCTAAGGGAATGGTTTGACAAGAGAGTAAAGCACAGTCCATGCAGAAGTGTGCACTGCCTGAGGACACTTAGTTATAAAACTAAACAAAACAAAATATCTCGAAAAGAAAGAAGGTACGGCTGTGTTAAATTCACTCAAATCCAGAGGTTATATGCAGTATATTCTCAATTCTTAAATTAAACTGAGCAGAAGAGTGGCTTATATAACATCAAGAAAAGGAGTCTCCAGTGTCAAGGCTTTGCAATCTCTAGGTCTCACATGGTCGGTAGACCCTGGTAGACCATTATAATCCTTCTGGGCATCAACCGGTATTATACTGTAAGTGTTCCGGGCTCCTCCATTTGAATACGTAAGAGCCGGAGGTTACATTGAGAAATAGGGGGGCGTGGCTTCCATTTACAAAATGTTTGGTCGGTCAGTAGGTCAAGCGTCAGATCAATTCAACAGTTGCAACCATAAAAGCATACAGTAGATTTTCCTGGAGGTAAAAATGTACATGGAACAGCGACTGCCACGTATGCGTCACAGTTACTCCTAGTAGACATGACATGCAGCTCACGTATCTCATGCAGGTACATAACTCGGCTGACCATTTAAAAAAAAAGGTTTTTTTTGTGAGACCACCTCCAAAATCAACGTAAATTATGACAAAACAGCCGCGGTAATCCCAGCCATGGTGTGGGAGACCTATGCGTAACACTCGGTCAGAGGTAAAGCTGTAACTTTACCCTAATTTTACAATATAGGGACGTCATCATGGCGGCATCGTGTGTATTTCACCTTAACAGGGAGTGAATGAACCATTTATTTTCTGAACTGCTTAATCCTAATTAGGGTCGCGGGGAGGCTGCGCCCATCTCAGCCGACTCTTGGCTAGGGCAGAGTACACCCTGGACAGCTCGCCAGGCCATCGCAGGGGAGAAACACGCTGATGGCTTTGCAGCTACTCTTTTCCAAAGTCAGCAATGGTTCTTTTACATGCCTCTCACCACAGACAGTGAGAGACATGGCCGGCCTTTGATAACCCAGTTA
>JAOUQZ010000010.1:8876415-8888854 GCA_028564935.1 Neosilurus hyrtlii | reverse complement strand
GATGGGCGCCAGCCTCCCCGCGACCCTAAGTAGGAATAAGCGGTTCAGAAGATGAATGAATGAATGAATGAATGTATTTTTTTTCAAATTCAAATATCTGTGGTTGGACAAACTGTGGACAGTAAGCAAGGAAATTGACCACTGCATTTAACCCATCCTTCCACATCAGTAGTGAGCACAGACAAGCACTAGGCACATGAGCAGCGAGCACGAAACCTGCACTGGGGGTGGGGGAATAGCTGACCAAGGGCATTTAGTCATGGATTTCCTGCCAGTCCTGGAAATCAAACCAGAAACCTTTCGGTCAAAATTCTGCTTTTCTAACCATTAGGCTGTCTATTTTTTTTTTATTATATAGAGTAACACTAATGCTCTTTAGAAAAAGGAACTTAGATAATTATTGGATTAAAGACATAGTTTCTAATTTTTATAACATGGTTTACATTTATAACAATGTCCTTTCTAAGATACCCAATTTAAAGGTGTATAATATTTTCAAACAATGTTACAAGATACATCATGTAGCCTCTCATTCCAAATATTTAACCCAAAACTGGGTTAAGATCAGGGAGAGATCTTTAAGCAGATTTTACATAAATACTGATTTGCAATATTGACACAGGGTGCTACAGTGGTGTAGTAGTCAGCATGTTTGCCTCATAGCAAGAAGGTCCTGGGTTTGAGTCCCAGGTGTGGCCATTTTTGTGTGGAGTTTGCATGTTCCTCCAGTACCTGTGTGGATTTCCTCCAGGTACTCTGGTTTCTTTCCATAGTCGAAAACTGACCCTTGCTGTTCAGGGTGTACCCAACCTTTGCATTAGTTTCAGCTAAGATGGGCACCAGCCTCACCATGAACCTAGTATTATTAAGCAGCTCAGCAAATGTTTAAGTGTTCAGCAAATGTGAATCATTCTTCAATACAAGCTTGGATTTAGAATTTAAAGGTTTAATACCGTATCAAGCTAAGGTTTGTTTCCCTAACCATGGATTTACACTGGAGCACAATGTCCACGATCTCTGGGATTCAAAAAAGCATTGAGCTCCATGATTTATGAGCACGCTTGGAGCATGATTGGGGTATAAAAGGAGGCAGGGTGCATCCAAGTGATGAATCATTTTTCCAAGTTCACCAGGATCCTCTACGATGGCACATCAAGGTCTGATACGCTCAGTTCAGCTCTACTGCGCTACACTACAATTCCCACGTTCTACGATCCATGATCATTGGCCTCAAATTGTAATACATCGTAATAATTGTTCACGATTAGCGCGATCATCATGATTCTACCAAGTTCCTTCAAGATCATCACAATTCAATCCCACGACCCCCACGAACACTCTGCCCCAGTGTAAAATACAGCCCAACAAAAGAATGTAGTTTTAACTGAGAGGTGAGTTGACAAATGACTAATTTTTTACCAGCCACAATACCATAGCTGATATTGTTTCCACTATCAATTCATGGTTGTTGTTTTTTCCCCAACATTTTTTGTGGCTACGCATACCTTTATCTCAAGAACTGCTTCACATATCACTGTCAAATTTTCTGGGTAGGAACTTGAGACCAAGGACTGATAGGAGTTTATGAAAGTTATTGCAGGTAAAGTTCAGGGTCAGCAAAATGGCTGACAATTTTTTATAATAGCTAGGTAGCGGCTAGTGTGATTCCTTCATCAGGGTCCTCGAATATGTTTAACTGCAATTCAATCCTCCAGGTTTAAAAGCTTATTAGCTGACCTTTGGAATTTGGTGAAGTTACTCTACTATTTCTGCCTCATATAATTACCTAAAGAATCCCAGTAGACCCAGTCTGTACTGAATCAGCACAACAACTACATTCTGGTAGGCAGCCAAAACTGATCCATCGTAGACTGATGCAGAACCGATGCTGAATCCCCCACCATGAATCCAAACCATGACCTAAAGAATACAGTTGATATAAGGGTTTATTTTGTACAGTGTAACAATGACTTGGCAAACTTCAGCAACTATCCATATTGTAGATGATCATTATTTTACTTTGGCTGTTCAGGTAGAGACCATGGTCACCTACTTACAGGTAGTTTGGTATCTTCATCAGGTTTTGCTGGAGTGTAAATATTAAGATACAGGCAGTCCTCTGACACATCAGGTATTTCCACAGTGAATCCAATACTGTTAAAAAGCTCCACACTTACGTCCCTGTTTTGAATACACCTGAAAACAATCGCATCATGGTTTGAAATAAAATTAATTTCATAGGTTTGATTAATTTCATTACATAATCCATTTTATTTACAACATGAAATATATTTTGGCCGAATTTACCGCTTTGGTTCAGGGAACACAAAAGAGTCCATGATACATATCTGTGGATCTATGATTTATTATTATCATCATAATAGTAATTATTCACAAAAATAAATCTTTATGGACCTGTTTTTTGCATGTTTGTTCCTGAGAATAGGCATAAAAGTTATTTTACAGCCGAGAACCTTTCTTCAATAAACTTTGCTTAATGCATAGGTAATAAATGAAGCAAGTTAATGGACAGTCATTTTTTTCATAATTAAAGGTATCCAGCATGTCCTTACTTGGAATAAAACTACTAGGAATATAAAGTCTCACATGTACGGCTGTTTTGTGGCATCTCTTACTCCTTGCCACTGTTCAGCAGGTTTGGGAGCAGTGAATCTTAAAGGTCCTACTGGTGGCTTTGCAAACGGCACACCCAGGTAGGTGTGGACAATCGTGTCCTTCCCTTTAGCGGTCATATGCTCACCTTTTAGAGCTCCATATTTAGTCTGCACAACTGGACCTGTTAAAAATGCCAGGTAGGAAAATTTAGAATACGTGATTATGAAACTTCACCAAATATTTGGTGCTTCTATGTCATACAAAAACAAAGATAATGATGTTAATAATGTAACTAAAATAGATGGGTTTTGTTAGCGAGCAACACAGTTGCATAGTGGTTAGCACGTCTGCCTCACTGCAAGACTTTTGTTGCTGTGGAAACTTATCTCTTTGATTGTTACATACATGTTGTATTTTAGATTCTAATGATTAAAGGTAAGGTAAGAGAGAGAGAGAGAGAGAGAGAGAGAGAGAGAGAGAGAGAGAGAGAGAGAATAAAACATAGATTAATATTAAAGAAATAAAAAAATAAAGTTTAATTTAACATCATGTGTTCTGTGTTATTTCACCTGGGTCACATAAGTGTTTTTAATGTAAAGAAAAGTAGTTGTCCCATTTTTGATAAATTTTTGGCCTTTTGGCCATGTTATGACACCAGACAATTTATAATTTGAAGGGGGTTTTTTTCAGTGTATTTTTGGGGTCTGACAACAACAAAAAAAATCTAAACAAAAATAATGTACTATTTAGCTGTATTATAATAGTAGAGCAAATTTAAAAACTATTTCATCATATTGCCTAGGATGATAGAAATTATATATTTCTTAAATACACCTTTTTAAAAGCTTAATTTTATCTGCTAAATAGAAACGTAAAAAATACACTCCGGTGACTGAAGGGTTAAAAAGGCTTTTGGAGAATGTGATTTTAACCATTGGAGCTGCGGTACCATTTTTTTTCTCATCCCTTAACCGTGGCAAAGTCTGGGTTATAAATGCATAGTGTTTTCCCTTCAAGTTCTTTCCAGGCTTCTGCTCCAGTCCGATACCAAGATACTCAGCTTCAGCTCCAAACTTTGGCCATGGGGTTAGACCTGGTCCATTTGGAGACCTGTCCATGGTCAGACAGAGAAAAAATTGGGTAAGTAATATCTGCATGTATTAGATCAGGTATTACCGTCTGCCAAGTGTACAGACCACCTAATATGTATTCTGTGACCACAAAATGTAACTTTATATTGTGATGAATTGTGAAATAGCAACAAAAATAATTTAGTTAAATATATTTATTAAGTAACCATTACATCAGTGATGTGCTTTGGCCTTTACAAAGTACTGTCCCCCCTTTGCCCTTAATACGCGGTGTTTCTCATTTAAGAGTTGGCAGACAAAGTTATTTACCCACCCAGTGCGAGCAAAGTTTCCCCAGTAGGCCATTACACTTCTACATAATTTATTCTCTTCCTCTGTGAACTGACCTGAGAGAGAGAATGAAAAAGGGAGAGATCTGAGATCTTTTGATCATTACATTTATCATGTTTTGTGGTTTAAAATAGCCAGTATTTTTTACAACTTACCCTCTATCTTGATGTGACCATTTAAAAAACATGCACCAAAAACAAATAGGACGTCATCTCCATGGTCAGTTCCTGTAAAACTCGGCCTCTTTTTCTGAAGCTCACTGAATCCATGTTGGAATTCATACATATAAACTGGTGCTCCAGAATCTGGTGATTAAAAATCAATTACAATAAACTCATTCGTATTAATTAAACTAAATTCAAACAATGCTTGCAAATCATTAGTGAATGCAGTTTACCTTTGTGATGTTTTGCTATTTTACGAGCTGGAATGTTAAACAATAAATCTGCACACATCTCTCTTAAACCATCTCGAATTTTAATCCGATCATTTGTGGTTCCCAGGTACTCATTCACCACTATTTCATGAAGCCAATGATCACTCGGCTGAAGGCAATAGAGAAGTAAACAAAGACAAATTAATACTCTTGTCTAGTCCTTTCAAACATTTGGGCTTTCTGTGAGCTTGATCTAAAAGCAGTTTAATTATTATAATCTGATTACAATAATAATTCCATCTAAATTCTATAAACTTACAAACACACATTTTCCACATTGGGGTTTGAATCTTGGCTAAGAGCCTTTCTGTGTGGAGTTTGCATGTTCTCCCTGTGCTTGTGTGGGTTTCCTCCACATATGCTGGTTTCCTTCCACAATCTGAAGGCATGCACATAAGGTAAACTGACTACTCTAATTTGCTCATAGTTGTGAATGGGTGTTTGTTTCTGTGTTTGCCCAACTGCAAACTGGTGATCTCATCAGGGTGCACCCCACATTTCAACCAAAGTCAGCTCTGCTCAGGAAGCTGTGTTCAGATGAGCACAATGGCAACCTTAATGGATAAGAGGTATAGGTGATTGATGGATGGGTAATTTTTTTAAATAAAGTATATTTTAACTGAGATGATCCTTGAAATAAGTTTGGCTTATAACTTAGTAGATAATTTATATTGCATTCTAAAAGTGAAATACAAACTTTTAAAGTGAGTTTTTTCAGAAATAATATCCTAAACACATTCTATTTGACCATTTTTGTTCATTATAATAAAAGGAAAAACTGTGAAGCTTCACACACCTTTGTCATTTGGGAATAAAGGTTAAATAAATGCAATCATTTGCCCTCAGCTGTATATTGACGTATGCATGCATATTTAATGACAACAATTGATGATAAACTTTGGACATTACACATGCATTCTACATGATTAAGAGGTTGTGTATAATCATATTTGAATTTTCACTTACATCAGGAAAAAATAAAGGCTTTATTGCCATGGCATTCTCTCTGTCCAATCCCTCAGTCCATCCTGGAGGAAAAAAGAACTAGAGAATACGTTTTTAGTTACTAATGTAATCACTAATTACAAAACCATAAAAAATATACTTTATATTGCCCTATATTTGGCATGACATTTTATAATACTTTCACTGTCATTCTATGAGATTTAGATCACCCCACCCTGCTGACACTTCATCAGGTATTTCCTGACAGCCAACATGCATATACATGTGTATACCACACTAATATCGTATGATTTGATTGGTTTGTTATCTTGAGCTAAGAAACTCCTGGTTTGTCACAGTCACTGATTCTGAAATTCTAAAAATTCAATAAAATATATAGCTTTGCAATATGGCACTCATATGTTTCAACGTAAAAAAAAAAAAAAAAACTTCAAAGTTGATTTACAAAAGGTACATCATGAAGTGTGCATGGCCACTGTGAGTACGCAGCACGATCATGGTCACTCTTTAAACATGTAAAAATAAAACATAAATATCTTGTTTTACTTTGCTTTTCGTACATCCATCGTAGTATATACTAAAACTCAATGATGCCATTAAGGAGCATTTTATTCTGTTTCTGTGTTTTTCTAAAACTCTAAAGGAGTCTCAAAACATGAATCTTATTTAAACAAACTTGTACATATTAATAGGGACTAATGAAAGTTATTTGTTATCTCTAGAACAAAAATAAAGGTGTTCTAAAAATGTAAAAAAAATAGTTTTAATTAGTTTTTTTATGTTCCTGTGTATGTAAACCTGGGTTTACACTGGGACTACGATTTCCGTGATCTCCATGATTCAAAATAGCATGGAGCACCGCGATTTAGGAGCACGCTTGGAGAATAATTGATGTATGAAATAGAGGCAGGGTGCATCCAAGAGATGAAACTTAAAGGAATTGTGTTTCCAAGTTCATCAAGATCCCCTACAATGGCAGATCGAGGTCTGTTAAGGTCTACTATGATTTCCATTTTCTATCATGATTGCCGTCAAATCACAATAATCTTGGCAAAATTTGAGTAAAAAATTATGTCACGATCATCACAATTCCACCAAGATCATCATGATTTGATCCCACGACCCGCCATGCTTATTATGATTCTCTCAAATCATGGAGATCGTGGACACTGTGGCCCCAGTGTAAACCCAGGAACGTCAAGGGAACCAATCATATTTTTACAATCATAAAGATGTAAAAAAATAAAAATATAAAATATATTTTAATTTGCTATTGTTATGTTCTCATGTAGTATATACTAAAACAGTTATTCTCTTCGGGCTTGGTGGATGTCGCTGAATAGTGAATAATTTAGTATAGCTTACATTAAGAAGTTCAAAGCCTGCTTCATCATCAGTCACCCCTGTAATGAATGGCACTTTGCTGAACTCTTTGTTCTGCAGAAGTTCATCCACAGATTTAGGAAGGAATCGCCCATCCGTGGTCACTCTGAAGATCATGTCCGCCTAGCAGAAAAGAACAGTGAAATGTTTGCATGTTCATTACAACGTGGAATTTCTTAATTTCACAGTAGATTATCTGAGACATACCCTTTTTGTAAACGTTACAATGTCTTCCTCTGACAACTGCATAACACAGTCAGAGATCTGTTTTGTGCTAGAAGAGTTACAGCCAAATTCAGTGGCCACAAACTGAGGAAAAAGAACATTTATGGATTTAGTTAGGATACTAAAGCTAAAACAATGGATAATGTTAGATGTGAGAAAAATATTTTTGATAATTAAGCTCCACAATGAAACTATTAGGGCTGAGCTATGAAAACGTGAGCTCATTTTTCTGTAACACTGAATCTGTAACACTCTAATGGCTTGCTGAAACCAATAACAATCAACT
The DNA here is from genome assembly GCA_028564935.1 of Neosilurus hyrtlii. NCBI lineage: Eukaryota > Metazoa > Chordata > Actinopteri > Siluriformes > Plotosidae > Neosilurus > Neosilurus hyrtlii. The sequence goes on along the minus strand of JAOUQZ010000010.1, from coordinate 8,881,521 downwards.
TCTTTCTTTTTGATATTGCTGCTGAGAACTGTGAAGTGAGTTCACTGCATTCTGCTTTTATTTCTTGAAACCCTATCTCTGATCAGTGTTACAGGTAGAATGTAGTGAGCAGCCAGGAAAGACTACTTTACCTGAGTTATTGATGAAGAACTGGAAGAGATGAAACCATCCATCGCTGCAGTGCCACTCTGTGCTATGGCATAGCGGAAGAGTCCAGCAGACAATGGTGACAATACCTGTCCAAACAGAGGCAGAAACACTTTTTTCATTATATTTTGAAATGTACATACAAATTCCTTTTTAATCAGTGTCTCAATGATATTGCAAAAAATATGGCCAAGCAGAATATTTAGCATCCTTACAAGTAGAGACACACTGACTCCTCCTGCCGATTCTCCAAAGATGGTGACTGATCCAGGATCACCTCCAAAACTGTGGATGTTCTCTTGAACCCACTGAAGAGCCGCCACCTGATCCAGAAGACCGTAGTTACCTGGAGCATGTTCATCCCCTGTACTGATATAAGGATTAAAGAACTGAAATTCAGGATACAGAAAAGAAATGTAGTAAACTTTGAGTTTCGTTCACTATATGCTATTGTCAAAAATACTATTTCAAAAAGTCCTGTAAACAACTTAAATGAATAAAATTTATATTAGGTTTATGTAAAGTTCCCTTGTGTAAATTTATGAAAATATGTAAAAGAAGATGCCCTGCTATGGCTTGATGAGCTGTCCAGGGGGTACTCTGCCCTCGCCCAGAGTCGGCTGAGATGGGCCCCATCCCCCCTGCGACCCTAATTAGGATTAAGCGGTTCAGAAAATGAATGAATGAATGAATGAAAGGAAGGAAGAATGTAAAAGGAGATGACTGAAAACATTTATTTTATATCAGGAAATCATTTACTCAAATAGGCATTACAGGCGTTCCTTCAGTACCACAGGTAAAAAAAAACCAAAACAAAACACAACACTCAAACACTGTCCAGTCAAAAAAAACAAAACAAAAAAACAAACATGCATATTAATATTTTGTTTGAACCACTCGGTCCACATTTTGTCTTGATTACAGTGCATAATTTTCCATGGCATTGTTGTTTCACTTGGTCAGGTCAAAGTTCAGCAAAATTATATGGCAATAAAATGAAGTCACTTGATAGCTTGAATGTATTAAATGAGCAGGTTATCCCCTCAGCCAGGACGCATCAAGATCACAGAGGACAAAAGCCATACGAACAGTTTCGGACAATCGACATTTTATTAGCCACCCAGCGCACAGGTTTAAGTCATAGGGAGTGCGTCTCTAAAATTTCAGAAAGCTATCATGCATTTGAGCCAAGCAATGGCTGGGCCAAACCTTATATGTTGAATGTCACTGTGCCAAGGTCAAAGGTCACATATGCAAATTAGCTACCCCACGTACAGGTTCAGGTCATAAGTTATGGATTGGCAGCTGAGCGGGCGTATTACGTGACAATAAATTTGTCCTGGCTATTGCTGGGCTCATGCACAGGCCAGCTTTCTGAATTTTTTTATAGGCACTTCCTATGACCTGAATCTGTGTGTTGGGTAGCTAATTTGCATATGTGACCTTTGGACTTGGCACAGTGACCTTGAACATATAAAGTTTGTCTGGGCCAATGCTTGGCTCATAAGCATGATAGCTTTCTGAAATTTTACATAGGCACTCCCTATGACCTAAATCTGTGTGCAGGGTGGCTAATAAAATGTGATTGTCCAAAACTGTTCGTATAGGAGATGGCTTTTGTCCTTTTACAGCCAGTGGACACGTGTATACCCTGGGGTAGTTTTCATGAGCCTTAAACCTATGTGACCCGTTTTGGCAAAATAAATTGTTGTTCCGAGCTATGGATAAAAAAAAAAAAAAACTATTTTTTTTGCCAAATCAGGTTTATCAGTTTACGAGAATTTAATGTATGCTCTTCAGAAGAAAAAGAGTTGACCAAAATTCTAATTATAAATACCCCTAAATGAGTCTTAAATACAACTACCATGCCTGATTAAGTTAAAACAAAAGCCAGAAAAGTGCTCATTCCACTATGCAGTCGCTCCTTGCAATGTGCAATAAAATCCGTTGGACCCTCCACTTATTCTACACCCCCCATGTCTCTTGGCTGATTCTGTCAAGCCTGTTCTCTTAGCTGTGGTTTCACAAGATACTACGTAGGGTCAGTGGGAATCTCGTTCATACAATCATGCACGTCCCTAATCAGATGTTGAGTCATTTGGCTACCTTGTTTAGAGTTCAGGTGCTTGACTTCTAGATGGGCTAGAGAATCATGTTATATCTCCTCTGAAAGCTGATACTTTAAACTTTTCTATGGTAACGTCAACTCAAAATTCATCTTCATCAACATATAACTCATTTTGCTAAAACTGGTCACATATGTTATATACATATATATATATATATTATATAAATCCCCTGATGAGTGGGCAACCACGAAACAGGCTTGTCGGGATGAAATTGTAGTACTGTTATTTTTTTCCCACATTAAAAAAAAAAATAAATAAATATATATATATATATATATATATGTTTCACACACACTTGCTGAATCACTTATTCCCACCAGGGTACACCCTGAACAGACCATTGTAAAGCCAACACACACACACACGTGAAACCATTCACACTCACACCTGGGGATAATTGGAACAGCCAATTAGTCTAATGTGAATGTGTTTGGACTGTGAAAGAAAACCAGAGTACCCAGAGGAAACCCATGCAAGCACAGTGAGAACATGCATTCTTCACACAGAAATGCCTGAGCCCGGGACAGCTCATAAGTGTGCTTTAAAATTTGCTTTTTTCCCCTTATATTTATAACTGCCTTCAACCTCTTACATAGGATTTGAGAGCATATGAAAGAGGTTGAAGGAAATAGTTAAAAGTGGTGGGTTTCATTTCCCCCTCAGTCTCACGAATCATGCCACTTTAAACTATTTCCTGCTTTTGGGATAATTCAAACTATTATTCTGCCGAGTTTATTTTATGCTTTGTTGTATGATACACACAGCCTTTTCTTTTGTATGTACATTTTAAAGTAGTGCATATACTCTTTCATGAAAAACCCTTGCAAGGGAAATGGTGCATTGAAAAACGATGCACAAATATTGGCACTCTTTAAAGCTTGTGCAGGCCTTTGTATACAGACATAAGGGTTATATTCACCTGAAAAATCCGAGTAAGCCAAGCCTGTATTGGATTAACACCACGACAACATTCTGATAGGCTGCCAGTGCATGTCCATCATACATGGAAGCTGAACCTATGGAAAAGCCTCCACCGTGTATCCAAACCATAACCTGTGACACACCAGCAATAGAAAACTGTCACATACAATCAAGAATGATTCATCATATCACAGGTAGAAAAGTTCAGGTTTTGCCATATGAACACAAACTTGGATTTAGTAGGTGTCAGAGTTAACAAGTCAGATCCAGACCTGAATTTTCTTGACTAATTCAAATCCAAGTTTAATATTTTAGCATGTCGTTTTTAACAACCCACCAGTAATGTGTTTTATGTTTAATATTAATTGGGTGTAAGGAAATAAAAATAAAAAAAAGAATCTATAAATCACATTATCATGTACAAAAATGTTTGTGTTCAGTCATTCTGAAGGGTTTAGACTGAGATGAAATAGAAAATGATTGTTTGTTTTGCATTTCACTCTGGTTTTTAGGAACTGAAAATGTTGTGAGGGTTAAAGAGACTTACAGGGAGTTTGGCATCTTCACTTGGTTTAGCAGGTGTGTAAACGTTGAGGTAAAGACAGTCCTCTGACACTTCAGGAAGTTCCAGGATCATGGAAACATTTCTTATAATACTCATACTCAACTCCCTATTTTGCATACATCTGGAAAACAGTCAGAAGAGAGACAGGTAAAGTAGTCTCATTCATTTGAAACAAAGTGACACAAAGTAATTGCTTTCATGAGTAGCATGAGCTTGTATATGTACACAGTAGTGCGCAGTGAAGATTATACACCACGACTTTTGTCTAAAAGGGTTCCTAATAAAGAGAAGTAAAAAATTACTTCTCTATAATTTTAAATAAAAAAATAAAAAAACAAGTATATTGAGATAAAAGTATGGCTAATAAAAAAAAAACACTGAAAATTTATTTCCAAATGTTTTTTTTTTTTTACTTTTGCACAACATGAATGAACTTCAAGCCATATGGAATGGTTTAGTGAGTGAAAAAATTAAAAAATATGTGAACACTACACCTGAGAGGTTAAATGCTGTAATCAAATTAAAGGGTGGCCCCAATAAATATTGACTTTTTTCCCTCAAAACAGAGACTGTTATTTTTGTTATTACTGTATATTTGTTTTTGTTTATTTATCCTCATCAATATGATCCAATATTACATGAAATAAATACTTGGTATCTGATTCATCTTCATTTTGTTAACTGTAATCATCACTGCATCACTGTATTTTTTAATTTCTTCACTCATTGAACCATTCTATATGGTTCAAAGTTCATTCATGCTACGCAAAAGTAAAAAAAAATAATAAAATATGTGACACCTTTCAATATTTCTCAAAAATTGTTATTTTCAGTGTTTTGTTTATTAGCCACACGTTTACCTCAATATATTTGTCAGAATGATTTTTTTGGTTCTCTTTGCCTACAACAGCATTGTTCAGTACATTTTCATCAAAAAATATATAGAGAAGTAATTTCTTACTTATTTTTATCAGGAGCCCTATTAGACATAAGTGGTGTTGTATAATCTCAGGATACTACTGCTGTCACCTCAGCGTATCATCTTACATGTATGGCTGTTTTGTGGCGTCTCGCACTCCTTGCCATGGTTCTGCGGGTTGTGGGGGCGAGAATCTCAATGGTCCTACTGGTGGCTTGGCAAAGGGCACGCCCAGATAACCGTAGACAACTGTGCTCTTCCCTGTAGCTCTGAAGGACTCACCTTTTAAAGCTCCATATTTTGTCTGCACAACTGGGTCTGTCAAAAAGAGTAAGCATTGCATGTATATGTGTGTTTGTGTGTGTGTGTGTGTATATATATATATATATATATATATATATATATATATATATATATATATATAT
>JAOUQZ010000010.1:8841928-8855141 GCA_028564935.1 Neosilurus hyrtlii | reverse complement strand
AGCCAGTTGAGATGGCTCGGGCATCTGATTAGAATGCCTCCCGAACGCCTCCCTGGTGTGGTGTTTCGGGCATGTCCCCCTGAGATATCCCCTCTGGTGAATAATTTGTTATTTATAGTTTATTGTTATTTTGCACTGTGACACACAGGAATACAACAGGGTAAATGATCACACCTACAGGTGTATTATGCAAACTGTTCTACAATACAAACAATTCAATACCTACACAGGACAGAGCTATATCTGAGCTGAGGTTGACTCACTAAAAACTCTTTCATGAGAAATGAGAAAAAAATTGTCGTTAATATTACACTCTATACTGTCCACACTTATGTGCAGGACAATGATCCTTTCAGAATGTTCTTTTCAATAGGTCACTTTCAATGCCCCTCTTTGCCTCCAAATAAGACTACTCTTGTTTGCCAGAAAAGGACACAAAGGACATAGGAAATCCTGCAGGACAGAAAAGGCTTCAATCATGACAGAAAAGAGCCATATTAGAAATGAAAGACAAACAGCAATATGTGTGTGTATGTATATATATACACACACACACACACACATACACACATATACATATATATATATATATACACATGCATACACACACACACACACACACACACTACTTAAATATATTCATAACATTACTGATCTTCTGTGGCATGAACACACTACTGCTTTTACTGTTTCCTGCTGAACTTTTAATTCTGCGAGTGTCTGCTATAACTGCCATGCTACATGTAATTACTAACAATTTATGCACTCTGGAGTAATTGGTTGCAGGCCTCGTCTGAAACTGACCCACACATTCACATTCACTCTCTGACACACACAGCATATGCAAGTTATTTAACACTGTCTGCTTTTCCTTTTACTGAAAAAGTAACACAAAAAAGGTGAATTAATATTTGCTTGTCAATACTATTACTCAGAAACCAAAACATGTATCTATGCAGAACTTAAAAAAAAAGGGAAAAAAAAGTGTCTTTCCTGGATGTTCATCAATGTTGCAGTTGTACTTATACTAATGCATACCGTATCAGGAAGCATTAATCAGGAAACACCAGCCTTGATCTTGCTCCATGGACACTGATAACATTGAGGCTGCACATTCCACATCACACGCATTGCTAAGAGCCGTGATTCAAATAAGTATTCCTATTCCTGCTGCCCTTTCTTCGCCATGAACACAAACGGCAACTGCATTTATCCTCCTGCTCCTCATACGCCACTAGTTTAGAATGAGTGGTAAATAAATATATAAATAAACAAATGATGTCATGCTACCACCAGTATTAGTAAGCATTGAGGATCAGGGAATACGATTTAAACCCATCAGTTAGGTGTATCATAATGGTAAATTTAGGGATTTTAATTTTTAACACACCATTAGCTGCTTTTGGTATACTCATCAGCTATTGGGACATGCATATAGGAAACATCATGTAAAAAACTACCACCTGTATTGATTACTGAATGTGAACAACAACAAAACACAAATCCAACATGGTTACTACACAAACATTATTAAAGCGGTGCTTTGACTATGATGAACTGTGAAGGTCAATCGAAAATGATGACACTTCCACATATTATGCATGTATTTGCAAATAGCTGACAGAGAGAGAAAGAAAAAAGAAGAGAATGTACACAGCAGAAACCCTCTGTCGGTCTTTCACTAAGTACTGTGTGTGCAGCAAAATCCTTGTGTGTGTGTGTGTGGGGAGAGAGGAAGGAAGGAAAACAGCCCCCCTTCACATTTCCCTGTAAAACAATAACCTGGGGGCCTGTGATTTTTACTAAAAGTAGTCTAGGAAGAAGGCTTTAGTGTGAAATCTTAAAATGATATATCAAAAGGTATTGACTAATTATATTGATTAAACCTTAAGATGTATGTTAATACTTTCTTATCCTGCTAGAGCAAACCATATGTAGCTTTCTAATGGTAGCATAACCACAGAAACAAACTGCACCATATAACTCGCCATTTAGGGACGCTTGCTTTGCAACATTTTCGAGTATTTAATAGTACCTTTTTTAGTCAAATGTAGAAACCTAAAGTCAGTCCCTTACTGAATATGTCAATGTCTCTCTTTCTTTTGGGAAAATCAGACCCCTAAAGAGGCAAAACAGGCCTCAGACGACAGAAAATGTGTGTCAAGCAGCATTTCCTTTCCAAGACACTTGCAGAGAAGAACAGTGCACCTTTTGTGGTATTGCAGTGCACAGCATCTACGGTCCGCTAAGTCCTTGTAAACCTTTTCTGGAGTTTTGTTGGAGTGCCATCTTGGCTGGGACGTTTTTAATAAACTCAAGGATCCCCCAACACACACACACACACACCCATCATGGAGGTCAGCACTGGCAGATGTGCTAACATCTGGATGGCACATTGAGCTGCAAATAATGCTTTCTTTGTTCTTTTGCCATAATTGTGAAGAGCAGGAGAACAGGGTCTTCGGAAGGGAGTAAAAGTTCTGTCCGACAAAAATATTAACGTGTCCGGGTTTGCTCATATACGGTAAAAATGTATATTCTCAGCTCTTATATGTTTTCGTTGCTGCTTATAACATCTCATGTCTGATTTCAGGTTCCGTAGAAAAGTCAGGAGTGATAATAAAAATAATAATTAAAAAAAAAAGGACAGAAGACTTACTGGATATAACATCCTGACAGGTACATCCTGGTAATCAATATTTCTGGTAAATATTCAGTTAAAGAAATGCATGAAATGATGATTCAGAAGATCCTCATCCTGCATCTGTTGCCTTGTCTGGTGTTATTTTGCTGTTTTCAGTGTTGGGACCAGCACATTGCACACAGTATTGAACTCATGTGTCAAGTTGAACCTTTATTGAAGTGAAATCTACTGTAGTGTAAATCTAACGTCCCCTGATGGGTACAGAAGTAAAGAGAGGGGAGTGAATGTGAGCAGTGGGTTAATCCCGGCTCAGTCTCAGCTCGTCTTCAGGCTACAGTTTGATCTCAGCGTGTTTTCACTGCCGTCAAACTGAGCAATAGCGCCGAGATTATTCTACACGTCCGGACCGGTCCAGAGGCCCTCCTCATCTTCCCACGAGGGTTTCATACTGAAACGCGGTTTTTAATCTTACCTTTAACTGGTCGCCTGAAGAAAACAACCCGTCCTGACTGTTTGCCCCAGACCTGTCGTTACCGCGTCTGAAGTTTGGAGAAGAAATGGACAACGGAGCGCATTCTGGTTCATTTTCCTGCTCATTTACACACCCGCCTGCTGAGGATATCCGTTATAGAGGCTTTGTAAACAAACCGAGGTGTTCCTGTAGCAGGAGACGGGATGAAACGAGCGGAGGGAAAAGTTTTCACGCTATGTAACGGCGCATTCTGCGGGAAACTCCCCCATACTGCTCTAACATGGCAACGGCTCTGGGACAGCGCGGTGCATTGTGGGGGATTTTAAAGCTGCACTCATGTCGGTGCAAAGCAGCTCAGAAAAACACACTGACGCAAAGTGTGTGTGACCCAGAGCACAGATATCACATGCGGTCAAATTCAGCATTATTCTTATTATTTTGTGAGTGTGCGTGTGTGTTTTTATTTAAAAATACCGTAGTTTAAGCATGAAAATGCAGTTTTGATATCAGGTCACTCCTGACATAATGCAGAAGGAAAGAATATGTTTACAACAAACTGCATTATATGTTCTCACAAACACAACATGCAGTTTAAACATGTAAATGGGTTAAATGCGAGTATGAATCCCTAAAGTGTCAATAAACTTCACACCAACCAGAAGAAATAGTATGCACTTCATACACAACATGCCATTTTAGTAACTACAGTCAGGTTAATGGATATACTGACACCTTGTGGCGGACACTGGTATTGTTCATTGTTTCTTAAATTGCTCAAGGATTAAAATAGCATTTACATCAATTATTAAAGATAAGACGTGTTATGTTTATTGTGAATAATAATGATAATAATAATAATATTAATCATCATCATCACCATCATTTCATTTCTGGATATTTGTTCTGTCCTGTTGCAGTAGTTTGAATTCCCATATTTGGAGTGTGGGTACGTGTTTGTTTTGTTTTGTTCATCATAAATCAGATACCAACGCCTAATAATAGAAGATACAAATCTCTCCTGATCTAGTAGTCCTCAGATATAGACTGATATTGTTTAAGAGAATTTACGAGGACAAATATGTCTGGGCCAGCAAGCAACTGGAAATCTAGTATGTCGTAGTTAATTCTAAAATTGTCGCCTCTAAAAGACCCGGGAGGTTAAAAAACCATGTTGGCTAATGTCACCTATTGGCCGGTGGGCGGAACGTATGCGCCTCAGTGCGTGAAGGACTGACAGTATAATGAACCAATCAGCTGCATTCACGCCGCTGACGCGCGTACAGCACGTCCCGGTTATATTTAGGACCTATTTAAACACCAGAGGAACACTCAGTGCTGTGCTGCGGATTTCTGGGGGGGATCATGTGGAAAACCCGGTATATCAGTACAAGATGTAGTAGTCTGTGTCACTTTAGCAAATACATCCTTATTCGATTACACTGTTTATTGTATAACACAAGACTCTGAGTTCCATGGTTCTGTATTAATATTCTATTCTAGTGATATGTGAACAGCGCCCTGTGTGACAGTCACGTGGCATTGATAGAGTCTTGATTCGGGCTGTTTATAAGCGCAGCTCCCCGCAGGCAAGGCACATCAATTAAAATGCAACGTGACGCCGGAGAGAAACCGGTTGCACAGCTAATGGACTTATTTTAGGTATCTTTGGTTCATATGTATATAAGAAGTACTGACACCCAGGGAAACAGACAGAGAAAAATCCATTGTGTATTGGTGGCTGGGTAAGTGATCTTGGCGCTTCACTCCCTCCACACCGTATCCGCCCATATTTATGTAAAGAGCGACCTCCGTACAGGCGAGTGCACGGAACAGGAGAGAGAGAGAGAGAGAGAGAGAGTGCACGGAACAGGAGAGAGAGAGAGAGAGAGAGAGAGAGAGAGAGAGCAAGGGACAGGCCGAGAGAGAGAGAGAGTGCACGGAACAGGAGAGAGAGAGAGAGAGAGAGAGTGCACGGAACAGGAGAGAGAGAGAGAGATCGAGAGCAAGGGACAGGCCGAGAGAGAGAGAGAGAGAGAGAGAGTGCACGGAACAGGAGAGAGAGACAGAGAGAGAGAGAGTGCACGGAACAGGAGAGAGAGAGAGAGAAAGAGTGCACGGAACAGGCGAGAGAGAGAGAGAGAGAGAGAGAGAGCAAGGGACAGGCCGAGAGAGAGAGAGCACGGAACAGGCCGAGAGGGAGAGAGAGAGAAAGAGAGAGAGAGAGAGAGTGCACGGAACAGGCCGAGAGAGAGAGAGAGAGAAAGAGAGAGAGAGAGAGTGCACGGAACAGGCCGAGAGAGAGAGGGAGAGAGAGAGAGAGAGTGCACGGAACAGGCCGAGAGAGAGCGCAAGAGAGATAGAGAGCGAGAGAGAGAGCGAGAGAGATAGAGAGCGAGAGAGAGATAGAGAGCGAGAGAGAGCGCGCAGTGCTATCCGCGGAATGTCTCGTGTGTAAACGCGATAAATGAACGACATCTGGATCGTGGAGTTCTCGCACCGGTTCGTATTGAGAAAATGGCAGGATCGAGTGTAAGGACAGGATTATAGGCTGCTTTCACTTTATTCCTTTTTCGGGGCACGGACGCGGAACTTGCATCGCCAAAGGTAACAAAAAAAAGCGACATTCAGGATTCACGGAAATGCTGTCGGTCCCAGAGGATCATATATATACACGAGCTTCCTGATTACTTTAAACAACCCCGGGGGCATTTTTGTGTTGTTGAAGATCATGTATATGTAATGTAAGGGTAGGGAAGAATGCCCCGGTCCGGCTGGGCCCTGCAATGCAGCGCTCTGCGGTATGGCGGGAGGGGACTCTCTCTCTCTCTCTCTCTCTCTCTCTCTCTCTCTCTCTGTGTGTGTGTGTGTGTGTCTCTCTCTCTCTCTGTGTCTCTCTTTTTGTCGCTCCCTCTCTGTCTCTCTGTGTGTCTCTCTGTGTGTGTCTCTCTCTCTCTCTGTGTCTCTCTCTCTGTGTCTCTCTCTCTCTCTGTGTCTCTATCTCTGTCTCTCTCTCTCTCTGTGTGTCTCTCTCTCAGTCTCTCTCTCTGCTCCTTCAGCTGCCTTCTGTCCATCGAAATGATTTCGTGCTGTAACCTGTGAAGACATGGAGTAGAATTTCTTCTGGCTGGCTTGAATGTGCCTGGTTCAGGGTGGTTCTGCACTGGGTTTGTGAAGTCAGGCTGTGGAGCATTAGGCCTGCGGGTGTGTGATCCCAGTTCCTGATGTGCTGTAATCATTTCACATGTTGGGAAGCGGTTAGAAAGTATCGTCTGTGAGATCAACCTCGGAAACACGGGTGTTTTCTATGACGATGACCTGTGACCTGAATGGTGTGAGGTTGTGTGACTGTCCTAGCAACTTTTTAAACATTTTTAAATGAATGAGAGCTTGGTGACACTAATTGTGCACTAATGGTGTGTGAGTTGTTTTTATTTTTTGGAGTATATTTACCATGAAGTGTTATCGATGCAAGTCTATTATTTCAGGAACCCTTCTTGCTCCATGTGGAATGAGCGACACCCTGTTTAGGGAGCAGGTTTACATTCACCTGTAACACTGGAACTGTTATTTTAATCCAGACTTGTGCCTGTGCTGGAGTGATTCACCATCAGAAACTCACCTGTACTTATTTAAGTCTCAGTATTGAGTTGTCTTTTCGTTACACTTTTGGTCGTTAAAATGTCCAAAGTTTTCTTGGACTCCTTTCGAAATTGTCCAAGTGGTTGTGAATGTCACAATGTAACAGTATATGATATAGAAGATGTGTAACTGGAGAGTATCATAGCGGCATGCCTTGTATTTATTGACATGTTAGATGCTTATTTTCTCCCATCTGTGCTTCACTCGGGCAGCTGACTTTGAGAAAGGGTGGGATTTTTGAATGCTCTAAGAGTAATGATGTGTGTGTGTGAATGTGATTTGTAGTTGACTGTATTTTTTTCTCCCTTTTTATTGTCCTGTGTTCCATCTAGGTGAAGAATGACGGAATATAAGTTGGTGGTAGTCGGAGCTGGAGGTGTCGGAAAAAGCGCTCTCACCATCCAGCTCATCCAGAACCACTTTGTAGATGAATATGACCCTACTATAGAGGTAAAGTGTGTGTACTTTGTGTGTGTGAGTGTGTGTGGGTGTGTGTGTGTGATAATGTATTTGTGCTGTCGCTGTCCATCAATTGCGAAGGTGTGAAAGTCTTCCAAAGTAAAAAAAGAAAAGTGGTGAGAAGAGACATGGTGTAAGCTGGTTTTTCTGGTTTCAGGCTTTGGCTGCTAACTTCCTGGTCTAGGCCTATCATGGTTTTAGCATACACATGTGCCTTTACTCTTTGAGTAAATAACTATCGGACGCCAACTTGCTGTTTCCTGATTGATGAAATTAGGTTTGGTGGCACACCGAGACTGTATGATCCTACACACTGCCAGTGAGATCACCGAATAATACTGTGTGCTGTTGTGAAATTTAAACAGTATGATAACCTGGCCTAAAAATATCCCAGGTTCACTGTAGTCACTGACTGTTTAAATCCACATACAAGACAATTAAAGGAAAAACGTACTACAAAATATTTACACATCATCGTGTTTATATAATAAAAAAACAAAAGAAAACCAAACAACTAAATACATAACCCCTCACCCCCCCTTATTTATTCATTCATTCATTCATTCATTTATTTATTTTATATTTCCTCCCTAAATTCTAAAATATTCGGTATTCATTCCAGCAGTATAGCAATGCAAACTTTTTTTACAACAGTGAAGACTACACAGTCAACATGTTTTCAGTGCAGTTGCAGCTCAGAGAAACTGAGGCTGTAGTAGTGTGATTTAGGGCGAATTTGGGAGTCGCAGCCGGACACAAAAAGAAACTAATAGTGTAGGGAGCTTGGGTGAAAAAAAAGAAAAGAGATAAATGGATCGATGGTAACAGGAAAAAAAATTATTTTAAAAGGCAGTAGTGAGGTTGAATATACTATGTGTCACACCCTGACACTGTAACAACCCTATTGTAAAGGTCTTATTGTTTGACATGGGGCTGAGGTGCTAGACATGTAACTTGTATTTATATAAGCCATGTTGAAATAGCTGTTGGCATGTAATGACATCAGCTGATCTGGTTGTCATACTTGTGTAGGACTCGTACAGGAAGCAGGTGGTGATTGACGGGGAGACATGTCTGTTGGACATCCTGGACACAGCAGGTCAGGAGGAGTACAGCGCCATGAGAGACCAGTACATGAGGACTGGGGAGGGCTTCCTCTGTGTCTTTGCCATTAATAACACCAAGTCTTTTGAGGACATTCACCACTACCGGTGAGAGAACCACTACAGGTGTAATAAAGATCGAGTTTATGTCTTCACTCTGGATATAAAGAGGGAGAAAACACACATTCTCTTTTTAATTTTCTGTGCTGCGGTATTTTACCTCCATCTTGTGTATTTGTGGTGTTTTCCAGAGAGCAGATAAAGAGAGTTAAAGACTCTGAGGATGTCCCCATGGTGCTGGTGGGAAATAAGTGTGACCTGCCATCCCGTACTGTGGATACCAAGCAGGCTCAGGATTTAGCACGTAGCTATGGAATTCCTTTCATCGAGACCTCAGCAAAAACGAGACAGGTATGCACAACCTCATAACTGAAACTTATACTTTGCAAGTCTGGGGGATTTAAACCAGCATAAAGTGAAAATGCTTGTGATTGGCTTCAAATGGTTACTTACTCATTTCATTCAATTTAGTCTGGAATAAAAACTGAGCTTAAAGCAAAATGTCTTTTAAATTATAAATTCTTATAAATTATTATAAGAAGATGGTCAAAAAGCTCAAACCTAACATGCAATCCGACTTATTTGTGGCAATCATTTGTACTAAATAAGCAACATCTGTCACCATAGTATCTGCCTTAGGATCATCCAGCTCTTCACTGAAAATGTGACAGCATGTTATGCCATGTTTGTATTTTTAGCTACAAGATTAGACCACACGTAAAGGTCTGGGAAGATACCTGTAAAGTCTAACAAGGGTTCTGAGAAGTGACATTTCACTCGGTATGATAAGAACTAAGTCGTGTTAATGAAACACCTCTGTTAATTGCAGTTAATTAAGCATCTGCAGTATTATAAATCAAATATTTGTCCGCCATAAAGGCAGTTCCATCACAATGAACATGATCATAGGTTAATTGAGCAGAGCCTAGACATGCTACCCCAGCACTGGTTGAATTCTGAAGTTTTGAATAATGTGTATGTTTTACTGATAATGTAAAATTGCTTGCTGATTTTCTGTGAAGGGAAACACTTGAGCAGGATATAATTCTCAAGATTCTGTCCTTTAAAACAATGTATGTTTGTTTTGACAAAAGGAGCCTACAATTTTAATAATCGTGCCAAAAAAGTCAAACACACAAAAAAAAATTCAATTTATGAAAGCTTGTCTATTCTGCATCATATGCTCCCTCTTCTGTCATTAATTATGTGCTGATGTGATTTTCACATCAGTCCCAAACCAACTTCTCTGCAAAGTGACCATAGATGATTCATAACACTCATATTTTTCTGATTTGTCATCCACATAAATTAGTCTCAGTTCTAAAATAGTTTCAACACAACGATCTTCCCAATTCAAAATTACAATAACAAGGTTATCTCATAGATATAAATATGCATCCTCAGGGTCCTTAAAAGCATTCACTCTATCGTCGAAGGGGTCTTCTGAATGCACTTTGTTGGTTTTTCTATAAAGCCGATACTGTTTATTGTCCACGGCATGCTCCTGACATTACTGCTGTGAGGTTTACATATGAAATCTAATTTTGGTGAACTTCGATATGACAGTTGAAATATTTTTATAAATAATCTAGTTTAATCATGGCTTGGTGAATTTCTTCAAGTACAGAAGCATTTATTTTGGTTTAGCTCAATAATTAGCAGCATGTGCAATGTGTAAAATTCCATGGCAGTCACACACAAAGTGCTCATTAGCCTAAGAACGTGCATATTATAACAGCAAATTTGCAACCTGCGAATCCTTATATATATATATATAATATATATTATATATATATATTATATATAATGTGTGTGTATGCATGAGTGCACTAGTTTATAAAGTTTAAAGTTTAGTTTAACTTTAGTTTAAAGTCTGTATACTTATTGCATCTTGTCTTCTTGGAGCTGACAAATCTGTCCTATTCCTCATCCTACTAGTGAGAGTGAAATGAAGTACAAATGGCAGCCTTTTCAAACAGGCCAATTCAGGCTATCAAAGACATTTTAGCAGATTGCAACTACTTTCAATGTTCTTTAACAGTTTTTTTTAGACTACCTGTCAGTCACTCATCGCTTATTTGCTGGACGTGCTAACCACCACGCCACAGTGCTGCCCATTACCTGTCATAGTTAAGAGAAATTTAAATTGTTCTTGGCTGTGAGTTCATATATTTTAGGAAGACAACAATTCCATACATTCATATAACAAGAAACAGCAGTCTAAAACTGTGAAAAGGATGGACTGGCCAAGATTCCAGATTTGAATCCATTTGAACAAATTTTTTTATTGATTTTTATTTGATTAAGATTTCCTCCAAAGACAGCCTTAAGGAACACCCACAAACTATTTGGAACACAGTGCTACAGAAATTGCAGAAAAGTATGTAAAAACAATGCCATCAAGAATGCCTACTGTTATAAAGAACAAAGGAGGCCAAACTAAATACTGAAAAAAGTACAAAATCTGAGATTTCTGTTGAATTTCGTGTTTTACATTTGAGTTTTTTTGTTCAGTGAGGGCAGCGCGGTGGCGTAGTGGTTAGTACATGCACCTCACAGAAAGAAGATCTGGGGTTTGAGTCCCAGGCTTAGTGAGGGCTTTTCTATGTGGAGTTAGCATGTTCTCCCCATGGTTTTGTGGGTTTTCTCTGGGTACTCTGGTTTCTTTCCACAGTCCAAATGCATGCACATTAGGTTAATTGGCTTTTCCAAACTGATCCTAGGTGTGAGTGTGAGTATAAATGGTCTTTTTTTTTTTTTTTTTCAAATCGGGGACAGCACATGGCATAATGGTTAGTACATCCACCTCACAGCAAGAAGGTCCTGTACTTGCTGGGTCCTGGGTCGGGCATTTCTGCGTGGAGTTTGCATGTTCTCTCCGTGGTTGCGTGGGTTTCCTCCCACCGTCCAAAGACATGCACATCAGGCTAATTGGCTGTTCCAAATTGCTCCTCGTAGTGAGTGTAAATATTTGTGTGTTTTGGCCCTGAGATGGTCTGGCGAGCTAGTGTACCCCACCTTCGCCTAGTGACGGCTGAGATAGCCTCCTCGCAACCCTAATATGATTAAGTGGCTCATCGAATGAGTCATTGAGTGAGTGATTTCTTATCTTGTGGCAATGACTGATGTCCATTACTAATGTTTTTATGCATTTATTACAATTACCGAGGGCTACGAAGCATAGTGGAGACTGATTTATAAACATGTAATACTGTAAGCAGTTAAAGAGTGAATTTATTATCACGTGTCTCTTCCTATAAATTAAATCCTATTTTGAAATGTGTGTTTGAAAATAATCTTATAAAAATATTGTCTAAAAAGTGACGTGTTTTCTGTTTCTGTATAAGATATAAACATTTAAAAAAATATTTTTGTTCTTGTTGTATTATTAAAATGCAGTGTCCTTCATCCTACACACATTTTCTCTTTCACCTGAGGATTATTTATAATGAAGCATCTACCAGAAGTTCCTTTTATACATTCATTCATCCATCCATTTTCTAAGCCACTTAATCCTATTTAGGGTCTCAGCCGATTCCGGGTGAAGGCGGGGTACACCCTGAACAGCTTGCTGGGCCATCACACTATTCACACTCACACCTAGGGGCAATTTAGAACAGCCAGTTAGTCTACTGTGGGAGGAAATCGAAGTACCCAGAGGAAACCCACGCAAGTACGGGAGAAAATGTAAACACACAGAAACGCCTGATCCCGGTAATCAAACCCAGGCCTTCTTGCTGTGAGGTGGATGTGCAAACCACTGTGACACGGTGCCACCTCATTTATATATGCATTCTTTAATTATTGTATGATCTCAAAACCAAATTAAATCGTTCTTATTAATTTAAAGAGAGTATAACTTTGGTAACTGGCAATTATTAACTTTACTACTGAGCTCTACAACAGTGTCTCATGACCAAAGATTATGATAAGGTGGATAGACATTATTAACACCAATATCCTACAATAAAATACTTCAATAAAATGAAGTTGATGGGCTATTGCATTTGAATTGTGCTATATAATTATATATTCTAGGAAACAAGACTTAAATTGAACAACTTCACACAGTCTGGCAGCTCATTTATGTGGTTTTAAACAGGGTGTGTCGGTAATGTTTAAGCTTGATTAAACGAAGTTTGATTCCCGAACCAGCAGCAAAAATGTTTGGCGGTGGGGGCAGGGAGCTGCACCTTCCCTTCCTCCAGATTCATGGCTGAAGTGCTCTTGAACAAGGCACCTAACCCCCATCTGCTCTCCAGGTGCCCCCAACGTGTGTGTCAGCCCACTACTCCGAGTGTGTGCTCACTGTTTAGGTGTGTGTGCTCACTTTGGATGGGTTAAATGCAGTGGCAATAATTTTCCTTGAGGGATTAATACAGTATATCAAAATAAAAAAAAAATATATATAATAATAATAACTTTAAAATCATAGTTTACTCAAATGAGATAATTAGTATTTCAGCTACGGTGGTTTAGTGGTTGTATGTCCACTACAGAGCAAAAAGGCCCTGAGTTCGAGTTCCAGTTAAAATGAAATGATGTCCAGAGTAGCATCGGTTGAGGTAGTGCAAATAGAATATTGGCCTAGATATAAATACAAACATAGCAGCGTAATGAAATAATGACAGGGTTGAGGTAGTGTAATAAATAATGAACAATGTAAGTTATGTGTGTGTGTGTGTGTGAGGGAGAGAGGGTTTTGTACCCTTCAATTCTTTTAGTCTTGAACAGTTTTCTGTGTGTGTGTGTGTGTGTGTGTGTGTGTGTGTGTGTGTGTAGGAGGGAGAGAGAGATTTTTTTGTGTAATTCAGTTCTGGGTGTTGAAGCCTGATG
>JAOUQZ010000010.1:8824442-8841828 GCA_028564935.1 Neosilurus hyrtlii | reverse complement strand
GGCAACCACGAAACAGGCTTGTCGGGATGAAATTGTAGTACTGTTATTTTTTTCCCACATACTATATATATATATGTGTGTGTGTGTGTATATATATATATATATTCTAGTCCCTATATATATATTCTCTAGTCCCAGTTGGCTGTGTAAATATGAACATACGTATGCTCACACTTTCTATATGCTGTGAACATTATTTAAAATCATTAGAGATTGTTTTCCATTATTTGAATCATGCAACAAGAAAAAACTGCTGTATATGCTGTATATTTACTATGTCAGTGTATTCTACAATATGTTGTTGGAATTACAGCTGTTCCAGTCCTACATGTTTCGGTTAATCCTCATTTTTTTGGACAGTAGGCAGTAGTTGTCATGCAGGAAGCACAGAGGGCTGTGTGTGCGGTAGATGTGATGCTTGTGGTCTGGTGTAAATTTGACTTTAGTGCCACCCAGTGGTATACTAGAGATAAAGTTATCCACACTCCCTATTCTATTGCACTTCTCTGTATCAGCCCTTGTGCATCCCCTGATGTTGAAGGGAGTTGTGTTTTGCACTGCAGAGAGTGGAGGATGCCTTTTACACTTTGGTCCGAGAGATCAGGCAATACCGACTGAAAAAACTCAGCAAAGAAGAAAAGACGCCAAGCTGCATCAAGTTAAAAAAATGTGTTGTGATGTGAGTGGGGTAAGTTTGGGCTAAGCTCTGGCCCTCTCTTGGCCTGCTGTGAGCTTCTCTGGGCTCGGTCTAATGGGCACTTTTCTCTTAAATCAATCAGTGGTGGTGTTTTGGGGAACAAAGTCCAACCCTTTATTTATATTAAGAGTTAATCTTAGGATTTCTCTTGAAAATCTGATCTACATGGGCACCTTCTATCTGGAGCTGAAACGCATGGCTCCTGTAATGTTGATTTTTCTTCTTTTAGTCACTTGGTGTTAGCGGAACATTATTCTGTATTGCCATCATGACTGTATTTAAATATGCACTTAATTTTTTTCCCTTTTTTTTTTTTAAAGGGAGTTGATGATGCCTTTTATACTTTAGTCCGGGAAATCCGAAAGCACAAGGAGAAGATGAGCAAGGAGGGCAAGAAGAAAAAGAAGAAGTCCAAGACAAAGTGTATACTAATGTGAATAATGCCTCAATTTCAGTATCAACTCTGAACAGCTGAAATATTAAAGAAATACATTTTGTACATTACACTAAATTATTAGCATCTTCAGAGTACAGAATGGATCCCTATTTTCCTTCATCTTACAAACAATTAAGCTCTTCCTTGTTTAGTGCCAGATGCCCCAGTGTGTTGGTCCACGATTACTTTATGTTGAAATACAGCCAACAATGAACTTGTATCGCCATTAGAATTATTATTCTCTGGGTATTTTTCCCAGTATTGACCTAGAGCTTGTCGTTTACCAGATTGAAAGAGAATAGAGGCAACTAGCATTCTGTGCTTCAGAAGCCAATGATTAATGTTTCAATAGGAGTTAAGATTAGATCTCGACAAGTGTTTTGTGCCGTATAAAATAAGACTTGCATTTGCATATGCAGTTTTGCCACACATAGTACTAATAGCACAGGGAACTTTGCATATAAGTAAGTTCCTGTTCCATATTCATTTTATAATTTAAAAAAATATATATTGTGTACAATTCACCCCATAATTCTTATTCAACATATGCAGAGTGACCCAAAAATCTCTTCTACATTCCAAAGATACATAAAATATGGATTAAAGATAATCAAATTATTATTTGCACAAATGAAACTTTATTCAATACAGTTTTTATTTAATATTATTTGCACATGAAGCTTAGTGAGGCAGGAGAGGCTGTGCTTAGTCCTGCTGGTAGCCCAACATGGCATGGTTAGGAGCACACTGTGTGTTCATCGTTGAAGCATTTTTTGCAAACAACTGCTCTGTGATTTCCTCACAGAGTGCCTTTGGAAGACGGTTTCAGTACTCCACAGAACCAAACCTTTCCAGATAAGAGAACCATCTTGCAGTGGGTTGAGAATTTCAGTGCAACAGGCTCAGCATTGCAAAGTAAATCATGCGGTCCCCCCAGGAATGCTCATATGCCTGTGGGTGTACAGTCTCAGAGATGTTCTGCGTGGAAGCATGCTTTATCTGGAGCATAAACTGCAAGGAGAATATTTTAAAAAGCCCTCCACTTCCATCCATACAAAAATGGTGGCTATGCAAGAACTTATTGCGAGAGACCGGATGACCAACAGGGAGTTATACAAGAACATTCTGCGACGTTTTCCGAAAGATGCTGTTGTCTTGATGTGATGATGCTCATTTTCATTTGAATAATTTTCATTTGAGTGGTTGTGTAAGACAACCCACGCATGCTATACAAGAGACCGTTGTACTCTGAGTGAGTGTCTGTGTGGTGTGCTGTTGCTGATGTTAGCATTATGGGTCCTTATTTCTTTGAAGAGAGAAGTGTAACTGTTACCGTAACTTCTGATCGGTACCTTGATATGTTGGAAAACCTTCTAAGGTCACAACATAAACACTTTGAGCTTGAAGAAATCGATGTGTGGTTTCAGCACCATGGAGCTACTGCACACACAGCTTGCAGACCACTGCAAGTGTTAAGAAAAAGTATTGAAGTACAGTGTCGTCGTAAAAATTTTTAAATGTAGGCGGTTTTTATTGGGTCACCCTGTATATCATGTAATATCCCTATATTGGACCAACACTCTTTGGGGTAATATTTTAATATCACCACTGTGTAACAGATGGTTTACCTGTCTGTGATGTCAGATTTGTATTAACCTGCATGTGAACGTTGATTGTAATCCAATCTTAAGCCTTTGATAGTGTGCGTGGATGGTAACCTTCTTAACCCTGATCAGCGTTTTCATTTGCATGCCGTTCCTTGTGTCATTTCCTGGGAAAAGTAAGGAAATGTTAAAATACTACGTTAAAGCAGACCCTGTTTTTCGGGTGCACAGTTTTTACCCAGTTGAGTGTTTTTTTTCCCTCTGGAGATGTGTTTTTCACAGTGTTCATTTTAATTTAATGATTGTCCACATTTAATTATCTTAGAGATTAATGACACTTGCAGGAATTAAAGGCTAAATGCGAGTAGAGTAAAAATCAGTATAGATGGTGGGTCTTTTTATTATGGTTTGTGGGTATTGAATTTGTAAGAAGTTAGAATGTTTGATCCAGTAGAGGCTTTTTAAGGATAAGTCTGTTCTGCAGTACGATTTTTCCTGTTGTACCCAGCCAAATGCCTTTGTATGAAACTGTAACCAACCACTAATAATTCAATAATGCTCTTGAATATTATCTATCTACTGATCATAAAAAAACATGACCTTCAAATGACTTGTCTCTTAGCTGCATAAAAAGGTTTTGCAGAGAGACAGACCCGACAACCCAAACTGTTCATTTTCTGTATTAGCTGCATGGCTGTAGGATTGTGAGCAGTGCTGTGGTCTAAAGTGCTATGAGAGCTAAAACATTCGTACACATTGGCCTTTTCTGGTTTATTTAAACTCAAACGGCTGATGTAAAAATCAAGGGCCTTTTATTTTAGCGGCCTTTTAAAAAACAATGTTACCTGTTTGTTTTCATCTCTAGTCCCCCTTTCATCAAAGATGTTTAATCAGTGCTTTTTCTTTTACTGCATCTTATTACATGAATGAAATGACCTGATCTATTGCTAATGCTGCATCTTGGAGGCAAACACACATAAAACAAATAAAGAAAATCAGGATAACTCTTATTATGCAATGTTAATCCAGGTAAAGGCTGTTTTAAGCTGTTCTGTTACCTCTGTCCCATTCAGATATGGTTGCTCGATTTCATGCCATACTGAATTTAGTAGTTATTTTTGTGTGTCCCCCCATTTTGCTCTTATCAACCTTTTTCTCTTCTGTTTGCGGTGTGCCAATGGAGGAAGTTCTTAAAATACTTCATGTATACCTGGAGTGTATTTTAACAACCTTTGTACAGTTGTGATACAGAAAGATGCATATTTTGTAAATTGTGCTTTAGGTTTTTTTTTTGTTTGTTTTTTTTTTGTTTGGTTTTTTTGGTAATAAATGTCACTTTAATAGAGCTGAAATTGACTTCCTGTTTACTAAGTCACTGCTGCATGTGGTGACTCGATTTTATTTTTCAGCATTCTCTGTTTATAACATGGTTATGGTTTTAATTCTGGTACTGTCTATCTGTCCTTAGAGTGTCTTTTCTTTAAGTAGCTTTGAAAAATATCCCTGCAAAGTGGGCAGTACCCCTCAGCCACATTCTAAAAGGTATGCTCATTAGGTATGCTCATTTCCAAAGTGAACATCAAAAATGGTGATTATCAGTTCTGAGTTAATGCATGGAATCCAAAATCACTGGATATAGGACCATGATAAAAATTAATAGGCTTGTGTAGTTACACAGTCCCAACATCCAGACTAAAAAAATTGATAAAACGTTAATTGCGTTTTTGAGCTTGTGTGCAGAATACAAACTTGAGATCGCAGCTTCGCCAGCCATATTGGATATTGGACCGTGATGAAAATCGATTTTCAATCAATTGCGTGGTTATAAAGTCCCAACATCCACAGCAAAAATGTTGATGATCAGTGATGGCATTTTTGACCAAGTTTGCTGAATACAAATGCAAGATAGGAGCTGCAGAGCCCATATTGGATATCAAACTGTGATGAAAATCAATCAGCTTGTAAAGTTACATGGTCCCAACATCCAAAACCAAGAATAGTGATGATCAGTGATGGCGTTTTTGAATTAGTGCATGGAAAGCAACTGTGGAGAGACGAATAGACGGACAGCGTGGGTGACGAAAATACCCCTCACACCCATTGGGCTGAGGTGTAAAAAAATAATCGAATTAACAGATTTAGTTGTTAGTTATATTGTCTATTGCTTTTGTGTATGAACTCATTTGTCGAACTGCTTAAACCTACTAGACTCAGTCGACTTTTGGCAAAGAGTACACCCTGCACAGCTCACCAGACCATCACGACACACACACACACAATTTTTGAATACCTGATTAGCCTCATGTGTATGTCTTTGGGAGGAAACTAGAGTACCTGGACTAAAATTGCAAGCATGGAGAGAACCTGCAAACTTCACATAATGCCTTCGCCAAGCCAGGGACTCAAATCGAGGACCTTTCTGTGAGGCAGAAGTGCTAAGCATTACACCACTGTGCCAACTGTGTTTAAATCATGGGTTGATAAATCCTAACATAAACGTGAATTTTCATGGCAGTCCACCAGAGAGTGCACTTCTCCTATTATAATCACATAGTCCCTCATCCTCTAGCTCTTTTATGAAATTAAATTTCCACACACTCATGGATATTCCCTGATTTAATCTATAGCGCTGTATCATCCTTCAAAGGTTGAAGGCGTAATTACATTCACCGTCTTAAATGAAATTTAGGACATGATTTGGATTCAAAATCCATCTTTATACATGGTGGTAAGGCAGTATCCCAAATTAAGTTTAACATTAAATAAGAAATATTTTATTTTATATGATAAATCATTTCCAGTTATTAGAAAATCTCTACTGCAGTTGGAACTTATTTAAGGAAGACTATAGTAAATGATAGAATACTGAGACATACATTTGTTTTTATTGAGTGTGGTATGATAAATGGGTTCACTGTTTTGTGTTGTTATTTTGCTTGTAGTTGTAGTAACTGCTACTCATTTTAGCATTATAATATTTTTGAAAAAGTCAAGATTTTTTTATAGTCCATTAAATGGTGTGTTGCCAACGGTTAAAGAAAACATCAAATAAAATGAACCTAATAGATCGAGTGTAAAATGGGATACAGTGTAAATGTGATGAATAGTATTTTGCTTTAATGTGTGAAGTCACACTGGAGGTAATTAAGGACAGTTTGTCTGCAAGCGGTTGGGTGTTAAAGACTGAAATTTACAGAGCATATTGTAAGTGTGTGTGTGTGTGTGTGTGTGTGTGTGTGTGTGTGTGTGTGTGTGTGTGTGTACGTGTGTGAATGTAAGCAAGAACATGGTACCTTTTTACCTTTTTTGAGAGCACAGATATTCCAAAAATATTAAAATACATTAATGACTTTTGTTCCCATGTATGTCCTGTTAGACCAATTGTTTGAACATTTAATAGCTCTAAATGATCTTGGTTTACACCCTGGGTTTTACCAGTGAAAATTGCATTTGTTCATCAAAGTGCTCATGAGAACCCATTGCTGCTTCTAGCAAAGGACTTTACTTGTTGTTCATGATTTATCTCCACATTTTTTAATTTTTTATACTGTAAGAATTTCACAATGGGGCAGTGGTGGGCCATTGGTAAGGTGCTGGATTACTGGTCCCAAGGTCGGGGGTTTAAGTCTTACTATCAACGTGTTGTCACTGCTGTCCCTCCAGTGCAGCTAAGTGGGTTATCAAATGCCGGCCATGTCTTTCACTGTCCGTGGTGAGAGGCATGTAAAAGAACCATTGCTGATTTTCATCAAGAGCATGTTTCTGCCCTGCGATGGCCTGGCGAGCAGTCCAGAGTGTACTCTGCCCTTGCCCAGAGTTGGCTGAGATGGGCGTCAGCCTTCCCACAACCCTAAGCGGTTAAGAAAATGAATGAGAGATGGGCGCTTACTTAAATACTTTATTCAAAATCTGTTCCTATGTTTATGCTAATCAAAAATCTGGACTTAAAGTCTTTTAAGACATTCATCAGGAAATTAAACCTAACTATTTGAACCCTTGCACTGTGTGGTATGCTGCTCATTACATTACCAAAACTATTCGTAGATAACAGGTTGTGTTGCATTTGATGTAAATTTCATTTCTTTATGAGCTATTTCTGTTATGTTTAATTACCAGTGGTTTGGATTTTTGTTCAGTTCTCCTGGCACATTTGATCAAAAGAAGAAAAGAGGTCCCTTTTGCTAGTAAGAGAGGAGGAGAAAGAAGATATAGAATATATTAAATTATGTAGACAGAGGCTTTTTGCTCTGTTTCTGGCATGACACAATAGTAAGGGTAATAGAAGCTTGAGCAGTCAGTGCAAATCCCTGTCAGCCACCCACCCCCTCCCCATGGCTGTCTTAGGCCAGACTCTGTCAATCACACTCTCCCCTGTGCTGTAATTCTGTAGATGACATAAAGAGCCTGCAGGTATGACAACCCCCCCCCACACACACACACACTGAATCCAATCCCCATTTTTAGTGCTTCTGGTAGGAAGAGCAAGCCTAGAAATAGCCAATGTTCAAAAACTGATAACAACCAGATTGACAGTAGCCATACACAGAAATGCCAAACCACTCTCAAGTTGATCTCTCTCTCTCTTTCTCTCTGTCTCTCCCTCTCTCTCTCTCTCACACACACACACGTTGACATTTTTTGTATTATTCTGCAGACTGAACTGTGCTTGATCTCATCCAGGTCCTGACCTGTGAACAAGTGAATGTTCAGTCCATAATGAGCCATACTTTTTCTTCTGTTCATACAGCTATAGGCAGAGTCAAACTTTTTGCTTGTCAGTAATGAGATATTTGGAAGCTTCAAATAATGCTGACTAATAAATTCTACCTATAGACAAAGGTTCTTATACGGAAGGATTAGTTTTGATCTGAAGCTTCTTTTTCTTTTAAAACAGTAACAAAGTTATGAAACATTAATCATGTGTCACCCAGTGAGCACTTTTAATACAGTTGCAAAATAATATAAGTAGATAAGTCCTCATTCCATCTCCTATAAGAAATAAAACTGTATGAGGAAACTGTGTAACTTTCATTAAAAATACATTTTGATTCAGAAACATTAACATTGCCATTAACTTAATTACTTACCTTTATTAGGGTCACAGGAGGGCAGGAGCCCATCTGAGTCAACTCCAGGCGAAGGAGAGGCACACCATGTAGAGCTCACCACAGCTTTCGCAGAGTCAACACACACAGCCATTTTCATTCATGCCTAGGGGCAAATTGGATTTTTATGCAGTGAGCCTAATATAACTACTCACCAGGCTTGGTGACAATCTTTGCACAGGTGTGGTCAGGAGTTTGTTTACAGACAAAGTGACAAATGCCCGTGATTAAAATAGTTGTTTATTCCATTCTGCATCCATATATATAGACTTTTATCTTTATCTTATCTTTCTCTTTACTTGGTATGGAGCAACTGTGTGCACACAGTTTCCTCTGGGATCAATAAAGTATTCTGATTCTGATTATGATATACATAAGTTATGTTTTATTAGTTGGTATTCTGATTGAAATACCTGGGGTATCATTTAAGTGGGAAAAAATACAGCTGTGCATGGTTAATTTTAAAGGTTTTTGTATAGCTGTTGTGTTCCTATTGTTGATACAGCTGCACTTTTCAAAGTTATGGACAACTGCACCGAAATAACAAAGTGGAAGTCATTTATTTTGTTTTGATTTGTAGTTTGCCCAAGTAGGGTTGGTTCACTTAATTCATGCCACTAGGCTTATCTTTGCTGGTTGTTATTTTTTCTCCTGTTCATCATAATAAATACTGCTGATAGCACGAAAAAAAAAAAAATAAATAAATAAATAAATAAAATAAAACCCCAAATAAACAAACAAAAAAAATTGCACAGCCCCATTAAAAGAATGCTAAAAATAAGGCTACATATTATTATTATTATAATTATTTCTAATTAGGGTCGCGGTGAGGGTGGCGCCCATCTCAGCAGACCCTGGGAGAGGTTGGAGTACACCCTGAACTGCTCACCAGGCTACTGCAGAGCCAACACTTACACAACCATTCACACTCGCACCTGGGAGTAATTTGAAACTGTGAATTAGCCTACTGTGCATGTTTTTGACTGTGGGAGGAAACCGGAGTACCTGGAGGAAACCCAAGCAAGCATGCGGAGAACATGCTCCACATACTCCACACAGAAACGCCTGGGCCCGGGAATCGAACCCAGACCCCCTTGCTGTGAGGTGGACATGCTAACCACTGTGGCACCATGCCGCCTGTTGTAATAATAATAATAATAATAATAATAATAATAATAATAATAATAATAATAATATTAACAACGACACTGATCTCCCTCTGGGAGCATGGAGCTAACTGGTGAGCCTGTATTTAATTCATGTTTGGTCTAATTATTAAATATTTACAGTAGTGTGCTGTGATGGTTATACACTTAACACAATGAAGATAAATCAGAAGCCAGGTACAATTAAAAGGATTTGTTTCATGTGATATTGGGTCATATTGATGAGAATAAGTAAACTAACAACAATATACAGTAATAACAAAAATAACAGTTTTTTTTTGAGGGGAAAAAAGTCAATATTTAGTATGGATGCCCTTTACTTTGATTACAGCATTTAACCTTTCAGGCATAATGTTCACATATTTTTGAATTTCTTCACTCACTAAACCATTCCATATGGTTTGAAGTTCATTCATGCTATGCAAAAGTAAAAGTTTTTCTGAAAACTTTGTATTTTCAGTGTTTTTGTGTATTAGCCATACTTGTACCTCAATATACTTGACAGAATTCTTTTTTTTGTTCTCATTGCCTACATTGTTAAATTCATTTTCACCGAAAAAATGATAGAGAAGTAATGTATTAGGAGCCCTTTTAGACAAAAGTGGTGCTGTGTAATCTTCACAGCACCACTATATATATATAATATTAGAAAATAATCAAATAAAAATAAATGAAAGTGAGTAGACTAAATAAAAATGTACTGGATTTACCAAGCAGATATTCTTAGTAATTTCACAAAATATTTTAGTTAATATCTTAAATAATATCTAAAAATTAATATCTTAAATAACCTTTGAATGAGAGCAAAACCAAAATTAAGTCTTCAAAATTACAATACCAGAATACAGGCCTACCTAATGTCAGTTAAACAAGGTCAATCTGTCCACCATTTTTCTTACAAACAGCAGTGAGACGTTTTTTCAAGGATCCAGTTGAACTCAGAATCTCATTGATGGTGATCTTTTGCCAGCTTGCTTTTATTCTGGCCTTCAGTTTCTAATCACTGAATTTTTCTGGGCACCCTTAATAGACTTATTCTGGTATTGTAATTTTGAAGACTCAATGTTGATTTTGCTTTGATTCAAATGCTATTTGAGATAATAACCTGATATTTGCAGGAATTACTAAGAACATCTGCTCAATAAATCCAGTAATTTTTTTTTTAATAAAATATGGCCAATATTTAAGGAGAAAAAAAAAATCTAAATATTTTAGAAGCTTTATTTTTGAATTTGCTGATGATGTAATTGGATCGTATCTATGGATTTTTTGAAACATGCAACAGTTTATAGCTATAGCATAACATACAAACTTACAAAAAAATTAAAATTGCACACTTCCAAATGAAATTAGAAACACCTAGAAGGAAGAATAGCTATATAAAGAAAAAGAATGTGAAATGTTTAGCATAATTATAGCATAATATACAATTATTGTGTTTTGATAGACTAAATAAATCTGAAATAAAGCTGAACTTTCAACAACCCACATTTTTTCGAATTACTTGTGCATGTGCATTTGGGAGTGGCCTGACAGACACTTGGAGGTAAAGCTTTATCTGCCCTCTTATACGCATGAGCTCATAAACCTATGATTGGTTGGTGATTGCCATAAAGTGACAGGGAGGCGACCTCTCCCTCCCCTGAGAGCTCGGCCAATTAGCTTCCATGGACACAGCTGCAACATCAACTCAAAAAAACTTGCAATCTTCAGGCTGATACTCCAGGCTCACCTTGTCAATGTACCACTCGGGAGCCCAAGATTATTATAGTTTATTTCAAGATATTTTAACAATGACAGAGGCAGGTGAGCAATGCAGCCTTCAGAGCATCTTTTGAGCCTACTCATTCAGAGTTTAGTACATACTTCACAAAAAAGAAAGTAAACCACTTTCTGAAAATATATTTTTAAGCTCATTCAGATTTTTAGTATATACTACATGAAAACACAAGCAATGCAAATGAAAACTAATATTATCACATATTATAATATCTATAATAATAATCATAATTATAATATTATGATTTTGTTTTTGCCCTGCGATGGCCTGGCGAGCTGTCCAGGGTGTATTCTGCCCTCGACCAGAGTCGGCTGAGATGGGCGCCAGCCTCCCCGCGACTCTAATTAGGAATAAGCGGTTCAGAAAATGAATGAATGAATTAATGAATGATTTTGTTTTCTATTTTAAAATGGGACAAAGCCTGTATCAGGTGACTGTGGCCAACCAAGTTTGGATTAATAGTATCACATCATTATATTGTAGCATATACTTCTTCTAATTGTGAATCTTATCAGTAAATATTGAGGAGTACCTTTAATACTGAAAGTCATTTAAGTTAACTCTGAGTTAATTAACATAATGACCAGCAATATTAAAAATGACTATTCTTTTTTTTAATTAAATTTTATGTTTTTTAGCCAAGTCTAAATGGATATTTACACCAATCAGCCATAACATTAAAATCATTGAGTACTGACAGATAAAGTGAATAACACTGATTATCTCATAGTAGCACCTGCCAAGTTGTTGGATGTGTTAAGCAGAACAGCCAGTTCCTGAATTTGATGTGTTGGAAGCGGGAAAAATGAGCATAAGGATCTGAGGGACTTTGACAAGGGCTACACTGTGATTGCTAAATGAGGTTTATTCTTCCCCAAAATGGCTCTGTGGGTGGGTGCTCCTGGTGTATAAACAGTATTATATCTATGTGTTACCTTTATTTATTATCTGTTGCTATGTTTGCTTTGGGGATCATTATTACACTTGGGTTAATTTGTGAATTTGTGACTTTGCCTTTGTCTCTGAAATTATATAGGAGTGAAAATATTACATCCATTTTGGAGATATGGCGCAGAAATGCTTACACAGATTTCCTGATATACTTCCACTTGAGACTTTAAAACAATCACAAATGTACCGTCAGGTGCATAAGTATTTCAACAGTGATGCATGTTTTGTTATTTTTGCCTCTGTAACCCACCACAAGAAATTTGAAATAAATGACCTGAGATGTGAATGAAGGGTAAATTTCAGATGTAACTCAATAATTACTTAGGAATAACAGCCATTAAAAAAAGAAAGAAAAAGAAAAGGTCCCTTCATTTTCAAAGACTCAAATGCAACTGGACACTTGACTGAGAAGCAGTTTCATGGCCAGTTATGACCCATTTGCTCACTATTATATTTCCTTTTATGACAAACAGTTAATTTCAAACTGAGAGTTCATGCGCTCCAAAGAGAAGAAGAGTTTACTTCAAGATGCAAACTGGTAACACTCAAGTGAAGAAAGGCCAGATTAAATATTGCTAGAAAGCCGGCCTGGTGCTGGGACAAGATTCCTTTGACAGACGGAACTGAGATTAACTAGTACAAGAGTAATGGGAATAGAAGAGTGTGCAGAAGGAAAGGAAGGACTCATGATCCAGAGCATTCCACATCATCTGTCAAACATGGTGGTCATGGGTATGTCTGACTGACAGTGGAACTGGATCGTTGTTGTTCTTTGATGATGTGACTGTTGATAGAGAAAGCAGAAGGAATTCTGAAGTATATAGGGCTAGGAATATTTTTGCTCAGATTCAGACAAATGCTAAAAAAAATTATTGGACAGTGCTTCGCCAATACATACTGCAACATCAAACCAAAGAGCTTCATATGGCAAAGAAATGGAATGTTCTCAAATAATGCAGAAAAATATACAAACAGGAAACAACAGATGGTGGCTAAATTAAAGGCCTAATAAAGCATTTCAAGACAGGAAACTCAGCATTCGGTGACATCCATGAATTCTTAACTTCAGGGCGTTACTGACTGCAAAGGATTTGCCTCTGAGTATTAAAAATGATGATTATAGTGATGGTAGTATGTCTGATTACTCTTGAGCCTGTGGAGCTATGTAATTAATTGCTGTAATTTCTAAATGGTATATATTTCTACTTATAATATACTTGTTAAACCCCATGAATAAAATCAGAAAGTCCACACTACAATCCAATCTTGATGGCTTCACTTCAGATGGTATACAGTGTCAAAATTACATAATTGTTCTCACTGTCCAAATACTTATGGACCTGACTCTATGTGTTTGTATATTCCTTGTGATGCATTCTTTGTTGTATGATCACCCTGACAGAAAAATGTGATGTAATATATTGCTTAGGAATAAAAATGTTAAAATACACCTGGCAATGAGTTTTGACAGAGAGGACAGTTTCATCACCACACTGCTCCATTTCAGGAGTTCCCCAAGGATGATTTCTTGGTCTACTCTGGTTCTCATTAGAAGTAACCTCACACAGATTCTCTTATAAATACTATGCTGATGACATGACTTTATTTCCACAATCTCCCTTCCTCCACCTCCTCAAATCAATCTCCACAAAACAGAACCGATCCATGTACCAATTAAGAACCCCCCTACACTGAAACTGTCACCATGGGCAGCCTCAGCATCCATTCAGCAATCACAATTTCTCATTTCTTCTTTACAACTGAGATGATATTAAATGTTGTGTAACACTGCAGCAGCAGTGCAGGGACTGTAGGGAGACCACCAGAGCAATTTTTTAAATCAGCTTGTTATGAGGAGTGCTCTTAGGCATCAGTACACCGAACTAATGCGTAAATGCAACACCTTTCAAAGGGGTTATATTATATTTGATATCGTAATGTTTCTTTTGGCAGACATGCATTGTTTGTTAGTTTAAAACAAACAAAAGAATTTGTTCACACTTGCTAAGTAACAAGAGAAGTCCAATACGAGATAATCCACCCAACATAAATGTGTGGCCAAATGCAACACTGACTGTAACATCAGTATCATCAGTACATAGACACCCTGATGCTGGGGACAATGTCCACCCCAAGTTCTCCAGATTTGTCACACCGCATAGATGTCATAAGCCAACAAGGAGAGGGCAACTGGAGTGATGTAAGCTGGTATGCTAATTTGCCAAATTGTTGCAGCTGGTAATGCTCATTTTTTTAACAGTAAACTGCCATAGAAGTTGGTTCCAGCAGTTTGACACCACAAACAATTGATGGCATGCCCATCTGTGCTACTGTCTCTAGCAATATCCATGAAATTCACACAGCTCTTATGGAGGAATAGGACAACATTCTACAAGCTTGCAATGTGTTGCACATTGCTGAGTTCATACATATACATAATCATTTAGGGTGGCATGGTGGCATAGTGGTCAGCCCGAACAGCAAGAAGGTTCTGGGTTCGAGTCCTGGGCTCAGAGAGAGCATTTCTGTGTTGAGTTTGCATGTTCTCCCTGTGCTTGTGTGGGTTTCCTCCAGGTACTCTGGTTTTCTCCCACAATCCAAAAACATACACATTAGGCTAATTGTCTGCTCCAAATTGCCCTTGGGTGTGAGTGTAAATGGTTGTGCACGTGTGTGCGTGTGTGTGCATGTGTGTGCGTGTGTGTGTGTGTGTGTGTGTGTGTGTGTGTGTGTGTGTGTGTGTGTGTGCCCTGCAATGTTCTGGCGAAACTGTTCAAGGTGTACCTCGCCTTTGCCCAGAGTCGATTGAGATAGGCACCAGCCTCCCTGTGACCCTATTGGGATTAAGTGAGTGAGTACACAATTATTTAACTAGAATGTTTTGACAAAAAAATACAAGCATTAAAAAAAAAAAACTATTCAGGTGTTGAGTTTAATTTTCTCAATCTTTTAGTGTATATGTGCACGTGCATGCACAGAGATTGATCTTTTACATTCCATCCTCTGTCTTATCGCACCCACATTTGAAATAATGTTGAAATTCATATGCAAGAGAGATCATACAGATGCTCTGTTTATGCTCACACATACCACTAGTTCAAAGAGGTGTTGGTTTTTTTTTTGTCAAACGTGATTATTATCAAAGTCAAAGCAAACAGCCTGTCAGTCATAATCAATTGTTTGTACTCCTCAAAGCCCAGCAGTCTCAGTTAACCTGAATAATTGATTAGTGTGTTGGGGCTGATGTCAATCCTCATTTTAGCCTGTTTGCTTTATTTCTCTGCTTACTCACAAGTCTCTCTCTCTCTCTCTCTCTCTCTCTCTCTCTCTCTCTCTCTCTCTCTCTCTCTTTCTCTGTCTGTGTGTGTGTGTGTGTGTGTGTGCATGTGTGTGTATACATACTGTTTGTGCATGTGTGTATGGATATTGCATTGCCCAATCGTCCTGCTCTGAGCGGCCTCACATGGGTGATTCATAACACATTCATCTAAGGCAGCCAGCAGAACAACCATCCTTTTATTACCCCATCCATCACCATCAGGCTTCATCGGACTGGAGCCACGGTCAGCCTCTGCTCCTCCGGGGTCTCTGATCACCTCTCTCCATGCTGGCCATTTATGTACATCCTCCTGTTCAGATACCAAACAAAGACCCAAGGGGCACCCAAGCTCCAGTCTGCAGAGCAATCCTAATAATTCAGGGTCTTTCTATCTTTCTCTCTCTCTCTCTCTCTCTCTCTCTCACACACACACACACACACACACACACACACACACACACACACACACACACACACACATTTTATCTATGGCACTTGGGTAATCTTGCACAAGTGAACCAGCTCAACCTCAGTGAGTACATCTCTCCAGTGAAATCAAACTGAAAGTGAGCGGCTACAATACAGTTACATCACATAATATAATTGGCATTTACAGTATACCATACATTACTTTTAGTTTCTTATAAAATCCTACTGTAAATGGACATTTTCAAAAAAAAACATGAACTGAGCCATGAATTTGCCTGTTCCAGCAATTCCACCAACTGCTGTAACTAAATATTAAATTAGTGAAATGTGAGCTTAGAGTGTTATTAGTACAACAACTGACTGAAAAGCACACAGTGTTCAAGAAGTGTTCAATCACTGGCCTCTCTTTGAACACTTTTATTATATGAAATTATACTTTAGTGCCTTTAAATTCTCCTCTGATATTCAGAAGGTGTTGATTTATTTTCTATAATGGCTCTGACAGTAGTGCTGACTCAGAGGCAAATCACAGGTTTATATTAAAATTTACACAGGGGTTTGAAAGGGGAATGCTCCCCATAAACATCTGTAATCATTTGAGGAGAGGATTTTTTATTTTGACAGAAGTATCTTTGTTTGCTGTCATGGAAAAATCTTTAGCACATATAGCTTTGTAGATTTTCAGTAACAAGTAAAGGGGCATTTATTTAAATTAACTTTGAGGGAAAACAGAGAGGGTGAAGACGAAATTAATTTAGGTAATAACAGAAACAAACTTGTTTGGCAGAATTTCCTTTACATTAAATGTTGCTATATAAATGGATAAAAAGCATGATATCATATCTTTAATAAACACAAATGTGTAATCATCAGCAAATTGCTGTAGAGCATATGAACGTAACTTTCAGCTAGTAACAGTAAGATGACTTCATGCTGAGCCACATGAACCCAAACCCCATACTTGCTGGGGTCATAGGGAAGCTGGAAGCCCTCCAAGACAACTCTGTGTGAGGGCAGGGTACACTCTGAACAGTTCGCCAGTCCATCGCAGGGCCAATACACACACCACCATTCACACTCACATCTAGGGGCAATTTCATACAGCCAATTGGTCTAATGTTAATGTGTTTGGACACACACCTTCTTGCTGTGAGGCAACTGTGGTAATAAGAAGGCTCTGGGTTCTTTATGTACTTGTGTGGGTTTCCTCCGGGTACTTTGGTTTTCTCACACAGTCCAAACACATGATCACTGAGTCAACTGGCTACTCTTAATTGATCATAGGTGTGAGTGTGAATCAATTTTTGGATGTGGCAACCTCTTCAGGGTGTACCTCACCTCTCACCCAAAGTCAGCTGAAATTGGCTCCAGCTTTCCACATAACCCTGATGGATACGAAGTAGAGATAATGGATGGATGGATGAAATATTTATTGGTAATGCATCATAAAAGAGCATTTATATAACTATTTTTTATTCATTCACCAGAAGCTGTCATTATAAAATATTGCTTTGAACACAGTATACCTCCATACTAACTCATAGCTGTTATACGGACACGCCGCTTAGTATGTAGTGCCAATAAGTTGAATAGAAAATCCAATAGTCCAATCAATACTTTTATTTTATAATAGCCCAAGCATTGTGGTTTTGCTGAGGTGTGGTATTTCAGCGGAACTGCAAAACTAGCAGGTTACTTTCTGTGTTAATGTTCCTCATTCTCCTTTCTGCCACTGTGTGAATGTATAAATTACTGAGAATATTTAGTGCTAGCATGGCTTGTGGGCCTGGAGATGCTTTGCATGTGTGTGTGTGTGTGTGTGTGTGTGTGTGTGTGTGTGTGTGTGTGTGTGTGTGTGTGTGTGTATGTGTGGTCTAGCTATTCATCACAGTGTGGGGA
>JAOUQZ010000010.1:8797894-8815498 GCA_028564935.1 Neosilurus hyrtlii | reverse complement strand
ACACACACACACACACACACACACACACACACACACACACACACACACACACACACACACACACACATACACACACTGGTTGTGGATGCAAGGCACACTGCTGCTATTCACATTAGGAGGAAAGGCCTTCAGGGCATGACAGTTAGGTGGAAGATACATTGTGCAAAAAGCCTAATAGTCTCAGGTTTGATCTATAAAAAATTAAGCATTAGACATTGCCTGGAGACTTTCCACTACAGTACTATAAAGCCCCAATCACTAATGTTGAAACAACAGCCTTTGTTTGTATTACAATAGCAATTGTAGCATTGCGGTTATGTCTTCATTAATCTTTATTAGAAATTATTGGTTGAAAGAAGACCCCATGCCATGAAGATTTATGAGAGTAGTGACTCCTAAACTAGTTTCTCTTTGACATGAGCTCTGGATAGTTCATTAACGACACTATTGATTATACGGGGCTGTCTATATATGAGCTGCAAGGAAACACACAGTTCCTTCTGGGCTGTAAATCAATTTTAGCAATAGTGTAGATCTAGATCTGAATCTTGAGATGTTAAATGATGGTTTAGGGGCAGAACCTCATTATGGAGATGGTATTCAGCAACTAGCTTTCAATCAGCAGACCCTCTGAGGATGTGCAGCCAATTGCTTTGTTTATATTTTCTTACTGAATGAGTCATTTGTTTCCTTTACTCATTTGTTTCCTTTCTTTTTTTACCTGCAAAATTTAAGGTGAGCTGTTTAAAGGCCTGACAGTTTCTGCTTGTCTGACAATAATGATTAAGATAAATAGACATTTTCTCACTTGTATGGTGTTTATACACATCTGTATAGGAAAGAAGTCTGAAAAAGAGCAGACATTAAGTACAGATAATCCCAAGCCCAGTGATTTATACCAGCTTTTGAACCTTTAAAGTAAATCCTAGTAGGGATTGGGTTAAATACGCAGATGCAGCTAAAAGATCACAGGAAATGTATTTTGTGTACCTGTTACACCACTTAGCCTTACTGGTTTGATAAACGGTCTCTTTAATTCTTGTCATGCTGACAGGCTAGAAAAACTCTCCCAGGAAGCAGAAAAGATCAGATCTTTTTCACTATGTGAGGTGTATATTTTATTAATGATTCATTTAAAAAAACATGCAGTGGAAATAGAAGCAGCCAGTAAATGTCTCAGTACACCTGGTGAGAAAATGACGATAACTCACGAGGGCATATAAACCCTATAAGTATGGATAAATATATTTTCTGAGGTGGTTGTAGTGTAGCTTTGATTCAGACAAGCCCATGCTGATTTACACAATACCACCTCCTACTTAAGCATTACCAGCTTTCATGTGGCATGTGAACCATTTTTCAGATTAAGGACCTCATTCCATCACCTCATCTGTAACTACTGCACCTGTGGATATATGAGATGGAGGCTTGATCTGCCTTCCCCAATGAATCCTAAACAGGTGGCATGATGATTTCTCCCCTGCCAAATAGGGATGCTTATTATCCCCAGCCTTGTCATGATTAAGGAAGCTGACAGCTTGTACTGATCCAAACAGGACCACATCCATCACTTTCCCCCATTCCCCAGTGCTGTTTTGTCTCTTTTATAATTTTTCTTCCATTGTGGCTGAGTAATGGAATGCTGTTTTATTCCATCAACACAAAGCTAAGCAGTGGGCAGTGATGAAGTTGGTAGGATCGAGGTATTGAAGGGAAAGAGAGCAGAGAAAGGCCCTGCACAAATGTCAATAGCGCTGACCAGTCACCCCTTTCTATCTACTCACAATCTGTAGCCCTCCTTGGACTGGAAGTGTGGCAGCCAAACAGTTGGGAAAAACCACTGCTATGTCAGGGCCAGCCACACAGATAATGTCTTTACACCCCAAAGAGCAAAACCGTCCCTCTTCCCTTGAGATTTCCCACACAGATTAAATAATCAGTTCAGGAATGTCAAGGAGTTGTGCAATTACTGCTGCTTGTACCGTTCAATACATGAGGTACTATTAGATTTGTTTTTGTTGCTCTTTTTCTTTGACTGATTTGTAATCATTAATCCCAACTTGAAGCGCCTGTCCCACAATTTGTGCTGCATTTCTGTTATGAGCTCAGAAATGCATGAAATTCTGATATGTATTATTTTCAAGCAGTAAATACTTGAAATAACCACAATTCGCGGCACGGTGGCATAGTGGTTAGCACGTCCGGCTTACAGCAAGCTGGGTTTGATTCCTGGGCTCAGGCGTTTCTGTGTGAAGTTTGCATGTTCTCCCCGTGCTTGCGTGGGTTTCCTCTGGGTACTCCGGTTTCCCATACACATTAGGCTAATTGGCTGTTCCAAATCGCCGTGTGAATGGTTGTGTGTTGGCTCTGTGGTGGCCTGGCGCGCTATCAAGGGTATATGCTGCCTCTCCCAGAGTCGGCTGAGATGGGCACTAGCCCTAAACAACCCCTAAACAACACTCCCACACAACCCTAAATAGGATGAAGTGGCTTAGAAAATGAATGAATGAAAATAACCTCAATTATTTTTTTTAATTAAACAAAGGATCATATATAAAGAATTCAGGACTAGTCTATTACCAGAATGTCAGTGTTTAGCCTTCATATGATCATCATGTTTTGCTAGTATTTCTCTCTCTCTCTCTCTCTCTCACTCACACACACACACACACACACACACACATGTAAATTTCAAGCCCAATCGCCTGCTTTTTGACAGAAATCTGATCTCTGACATCATAAACATCACTGCTTATTGTTCTTACAAAACAATTTGTCCACCAACTTATGTATCCCATTTGCCTATAACAATGTTTCTCTGTCCCCCCCATCCTTTTGTCCAGGTAGAACAAGCTATTGCAAGCCAGGGAACTCTGGTGTGTCCCTATATAAGCTACTGTGTCTTATGGCTTTTTATTCCTATGTGATAGTGAATGTGACTCATGTAGGGATACAAGCCACTAAACACAGAGTGAACTATCAACTGAAAATAACAGTCCGGTTCAGCATGTAGTCAAGGGTGATCTACTGTTCTGGTAAATCGTTTGTCAAGATTCATCAGTAACATTTATTTAAACATCATACTTTATGATATTTTCTGTAATTCAAATTATTTCCTTTTTTATTTTACTAGCTCATTGCTGTTGTGGGTGTAGGGCAAGTAATGAACAATAAAGAAAGATATGAATGAATAAACAGTTTAAAAGTGATTTGTGATAGAACAAAAGATTTGACTCATAATAAGCCCAATTTAGATGGTAAGACCTTTACTTAATAATTTAAATTAGCACCATTAAATCAACACATGCTGTTAAGTGCCTGACAGAACTTTATTATTTATTCAGTAAAAAAACCCAAAACCCTGTCTAACTTACTGCTGTAGAAGTACTTCCATGAAAAAGACACCATGTCCACATTGAATGACAGATCAAAATCATGAAGTGTGATTTATTAATGTAAAACTCTGAATCATTAACAGTAATATAAAACTGTATCTATATTCATCTTCTCTTAAAAAAAATAATGTGTAACCATTCTGCATTTGATATTCTCAATAAAGGCAATTAGGAGATCCAGAGTAAATTCACACAGTTGGATTTGTGTGTATGGAGGTGATTTCATGGTTGACTGCTAATATAGCTCACCATAATTAACACTAATGAGCAATTATTCAAATAGTTTTCGATGTCATTTAGGCACTGCGCACTGCTCCGTCTACTAGTAAAAACAAAAAGAAACAAAGGAAGACTGCAGATTTTCAATAACCAACTTTATATGAGGCATTTTGTGAACCACTTATAAGCCTTTACTAGGCTCAGCCTTTCCCTTTTCTCATTCTCTTCATCTGTTGCACATTATTAAAATAGAACTTTGACATTATGCATTGCACCAGAGATAATCTACCTACAATATAATACAATATAAGATACATATAAACAAGATAAAGCACCTTTTTGTGTTCTAGTAAATAATAGTAATAATAATAAAACATTTGGATGACATCTAGCTAACTGATTGTGGATTTGGTATGTAGTAACATCAGTGCATGAGAGGAATTCCTAATAAGGGGTTCATGCGCAAGAGTTTTCTTTGTGAGCACCTGAGTTCATCAAATCAAGCAGAAATTATACTAAATTTAATCATGGAAAAAGACCTTCCTAATGCCCTCTTTTGAGGAGACCAAATTAAAACTTAATTTGACAAATCAACCTTTTTTTTTGCACAGTATTTTTCTTATTTCCCCTAGAAGCTATAAACGTACCAGCAAGAATGATTTGATGAATGTATCCGCTACATGTTCCCTTCAGTTAGAGGACATTTTTGTTCACATTACAATAAAAATCAAAATAATATAGCACCAATTATGTTTATACAAAAGCTAATACATTGAATGTCACTGCAATACAGTAAGGTAAAAGAGTATGAAAGTGTAATTCTATGAAGCATACAAAAAAAGGCACATTGATGATCAGAAACGGAATATCATTTGGTATTGCTGCACAAAAGAAAAAAAAACCCATCTACCACACATGGTGAATGTGTCATGCATAATTTGAAAAAAAAAAATCTCTGTTAACGTTCAAGTACTGTTTTTTTTTCAATTATTTTCTTTTTTTTCATGAAATACAGACTCTGTAACTTAATGTTCAACTTCAAGGTAGAGAAAATAAAGTTATTTGTAAAAGGTGGCTGGCAACCCAGCTAGTTCTTTTCATATTTATAACCTTTATAACATGTTGTCACACCATCATGTGAAAACATTTACATAAGATACAAGGTAATAAAGTGACTAATAAAAAACATCTCTTAGAGGAGGGGCATACAATCTCATTCTCATTTACAAAACTGTCTTGATCAACTAGTGGACACCATAGTTCCCTCCTCCTTAGTAGCATCTAAATCTCAGGTAATGGACTCCGACGTGTCCTTCCTTAATGGAATCTTAAAACCAGTGAGTCTTTGGCCAAATAGCTTGCTAAGGAGGCTGTTATGAGACTCTGCAGTATGAAAAGACTGCGTCTCTACAGACTTAACCCCGAGTTTGGGACGGGATTTGTTAAATGAATTGTTCAGGGAGGTTACTGACACCTTGGAGGTTGCAGAATGAATGGCTCTCGTAGGCACACCTTTTTTCCCTCTGCAATCCCAATTCAAATGACGAACGAGCTCTCCTTTCTTGGGTGAAAAATTGTCCGAGCCTCTTTTTGGTTGTAGGTCCAGAGCTCCCATTTTGTGCTTTGGGGCAATTTTGTTGCTGGTCATTTCATCCTTTACAGATGTGAGCACAGGATAATCAACAGAGATGTCGCCTTTTCGCTGACCAGCCAGTCTCTCACATTTATTGGACCGAAATTTCTTTTTGACTTTTAGGTCAATTCCAAGATTCTCACGTGCAACACTGGATGTGGTCCGAGGTGAACTTGGCACCGTTTTGAGATCTTTCCTTTTTTTCAGTTTCACGCAATCCTTGCTCTCGACGGTAATGGAGCCGAGGGAAATCTTCAAATGATTTACACCTGCAGCATCTGTAACTCCAATGCTTCCAAACTTTGTGCTAGTGTCAAGACACTGCTTAATGTTTTCCTCAGAGTTAACAGATGTTCTTTCTTTGACCAGGACACATATTGGCTTGTCAATAATGTTTATGACTTGCTCATTTTCATTCCTCCCAGTAGATGCACCTTCACTTAACAGGTCCTGCTTCAGTTGAGTCACCTCACTGGATAGTGACGACTTTCTAATTCCATTTGGACTGTAGTCCTCTTTAGGCAAAGTGTCTTCTGTTTGATGACTTTTCATGCTTTTGTTTGATTGACTAGTAAATTGTGAAATGCACGGATCTGAATCTGCCTCCTTCTCATCTGCATTTACCAATTTAGTACATTCTTTCATTTTGTTCTCAAAGACACTACTCTCCTTTGGAGTTGTGGTCTGAATTGTTCCACAGTCATCCTCAACTTTAACATCACATATCTCAGTCTCAAAACTCTTGTTCTCTGGACTAACATCTGTGTCTGGAGCATCATGTGCATGCAAGTCTTCATTATCTTCTTCCTTTGTCATTGTTTTTGTGTTAAGGTTGTTTTCAGCAGAAGTCATTTGGGGCTTTTGCTGCCCGAGTTCTTCGAGAGCCCCAGTAAGGTCTTCTGCCACGTCCTCAATTTTTACACTTGTATTATGTGTGTCAGTAGGCTGTTTGTCATCATCAGTGCTGGTGCATGTAGAGTTGTCCATGACTGCTTTCAGACCGTGTATGTCTGTATTTTGCTCTAAGTGTACAGATGCAATGTCGACAATATTCAAGCTTGATTTTTTGGAATTCTCAGTCAGTACCTTTCTCTTCTTATTTGGTGGCATATCAGTGTCTTCCTCTTTGGACTCACTGGGTGTGCATGGTCTCACCACACCCCTAAACTTAAATATCTTGCTACCACCTGCTAGGTGTTTCTCCATATGACGATCAAACTGTTCTTTCTTAGAGAAAGTGTAGTTGCAGGCACTGCAAATAAAAGACTTTTTAATTACATGCATGACATCAGCACAGAGCTCACATGTGTACAGGATCGTATGCTTCGAATCAGGTTCCTCCACCTCTTCGTGTTCACTTTTAAAGTGATCTTTAAGCTCCTTTGCTTGCTGATATGAGACTGGACATTTGTGACACATGAAAATCTTTTGCAAATTATGAACCACCAAGTGTCGCTGAAGCTTAAATGGTTTTGGAAACTGCTTGCCGCAGTGGTGACAGTCCCGTGAGGGGTCTTTGCAGTTGGGATGCATTTCAATATTTTTTGGGTTAGTGTCTGCTTTGGGAAGAACTTCAAGCGGTGTGAGAACACTATGCTTGCCTCCTCCCCCAGCACTTTCCACTTTGCTCTTTATAGTTTCAGGTTCGCACATGTCTGAAGATTTTTGCACTACTCCAGAGACATCTGTAGAAGCTTTCCTCTCCTCCTTGGATGATTTTGCATTCTCCCCTTTGATCGACTTTTTCGATTGATGTTGCATGATTGAAGAGATGAAGTTTTTCACAGCATTCTCCTGCATAAAGCAGCCTGGCATATCTAGCAGAGAACTCTGAGACTGACCTTTTCGAGCAAACTGCGTAGCATGCTCCCGCAGATGTTCATTGTACATCCAAACATCTGATATTTCCTTTAAGCACATGCCACAAGTCCAGACGCCTGCTTTATTCTTGACATGCTTCTCCTTCAGATGTTCTCGAAGTTGCTCACGGGAGCTAAATTTGCGCTGGACACACATATAACAAGTTGGAGGAGGTGAAGGATTGTGAGAAAGCTTGTGGAAGTCCAGTTCTCCTAAAGTGAGAAACCATGTGAAACACACTTTACATTTGTACTCTTTGTCCTTAGGCTTCAGTCCAGTCTCAATTTGCTTCCGATTCTTGCGTTCCGTGGGTTTCTTTGGGGATTTCTTGGGCACAATGGCCTCAACCACAGAAATATCTCTTTCCGACTCAAAAAGTGGCATTTCAGGGAGTTGAAACGTTGTGTTGAAGTTCTGAATGTCAATGCTTGGGAAGGGAGGGACATTATCTTGGACACAGACCAACTTCAAAGGGCAAGGCTCATCAGGTTTACAATTTTCCTTGGAATCTGACTCTGTATCTACATTTTTGTCTTCAGATACATTCATGTTCCCTGTAGGCTTCAGAACAGCATCTTCTGTATGGCTTAAATAGTCACTAATTGTAGCTTCTTGAGTGTCTTCATGCCCAACATGATCTGTTATGGCATTTTGTGGAACATCTTTTTGAGGAGAACTTTTGTGAATGCTCTTATGGCATATCTCAAGCATCTTTGCATCATCAAGTGACACAGTTTCATTTTCACAATGGTCATCCAGACTTGTAGCAAATATACTGTCTGGTTCTTTCTTTTTGTGCTCATTATTATCAGACAATCTGTTTGAGACTTGAGAGTTATAGTCAGAAACTAGGCTTGGCATTTGTTTCTGTCTTTTGTTACTTTTACCATAAACACGTGCACACTTTTTCCTTTTCATCTCATCATTTCTTGGGAATAATTGGGAGAATGTATTTTCATCATCAAAGAGATCTTTGAGGTCAGTGCCCAGCTTACTGGGGCTTACTGGTGGATCTTTATATCCCTTACAGTGGGAACCATTCCCATCTGTGGGATAACTATTTGTCTCATTTTTGATTGCAACTGTAGGATCCTCACATGGATCACAGATTTCTTCAATGCCAATATATGTCCCAGAAACAGGGCCATTTTCCTCCGTATTATTTTCGAAAGTGTTTAGACTTGCATAGCCCTCTGGCACTGTGGGTGTATTGTCTCCTTTTGCACCATTGTGGTACATTTCAGGGCACTTGGGCAAAGCTGTTATCTCTTGCTCATCACCACATGCATTTTCTATGACCTGAATGTCTTCTGTGTCTTTTACTACATGGTAATTGGGACTGTTAGCTTGGCTCAGTTTTCCACTTGACATGGGATGTTCTGGTTGTACCATGGTGGGAAAATCTGGGGAAATAGCCTGTAGGATGTCTGTTTTAAGTATAGTCAGCAACTCATCTGGGAAAAGCTCTTTCTTTACTAGTTTGTGAATAAAACCTTCATTGGTGCCATCCATGCTCTTACTTCTTTTAACTTTATTATTTTTCTTTGTTTTATCAATTATTGGAGGCGTGTCCTCCTTGTCATTAGTCATTGTGTTTTTTGTAACAAGTGATTCTTTTGCCTTGCCTTCAAAGGATGAATTCAGAGTTGCTAGTTCACAATATGTTACATCACTGCCAGAATTCAGCAAGACCACTGGATCAAGGTTCCGCATGTTATCTTTTAGGTCCTTATCTACTGGGTGTGGCAAAAATCCTTGGCTGTTCAAAGGTGGCTTTTGTGCTATGATTCCTTCAGTTTTTACTGCATGCTTCATGGCTTTGTGTCGCTTAAGTCCAGGTAAAGTACGGAAGTACATCAAGCATATTTCACACTGAAATTTCCCTTGAGCTGCAT
This sequence comes from Neosilurus hyrtlii, assembly GCA_028564935.1. Classification (NCBI taxonomy): domain Eukaryota; kingdom Metazoa; phylum Chordata; class Actinopteri; order Siluriformes; family Plotosidae; genus Neosilurus; species Neosilurus hyrtlii. The sequence goes on along the minus strand of JAOUQZ010000010.1, from coordinate 8,806,496 downwards.
TCTGTGTGCCACCCTTTTTTGGTAAGGATTTTACTTCTGACTGCACTGAGTTTGACAAACTTATGGATCGTGTTGGTAGTTGCTCTTTAGGATTTTGTGTTTCTTGAACACTGGATAAAATAGGGTTCTGAGGCAACACATCAAGCTTGAAAGTAGTTATTTGACTCCCCACATTCACATTTGTCTTCCTCAGAAGATTGATGTTTAAGTCCATGTAATCAATAGATTCAAGTGGAACATGACAAGTGCTTATATTATTTTGGTGAAGTTTTGAGAGTTGTTCTGTATCATCTGAAGCTTTATGTTCATTCATCACATGATGATTATTGGTAGGTGAAATGCCACAGTACTTCATATCTCTTTGGTTAGTGGAGTCATGAAAATGGGGTATGTCTAGTTTGACCAAGTGATCATAGGTGGTTAATTCAAGCTCATTTTGAACATGTATTGGACTGAGTCGACAATTAGATGATAGCTGTGTATCAAGAGTTAGTGCACAAGCGTCAAGGGTGGCAGTGTCTTTGGGACTGGACTTAATTTTGGACTGAACGTCAATACTTTTATTTAAAGTTTCAGAACATAGACTGTGGCTGGTGAAATCTGGTTGACTGTAATTCATTGATCCAAGTTTAAATTCATACAAGCTGTTTTTGTTTTTGGTGACATCCAATATTTCTGATTTCCCATTTGCTTCTTTAAAGGTTTGTTTAGAGATGCTGTCCACAGCTAACATTTTTCTGGGGCTTGATATTTTGCTTTCTGTTGTTTCTGCAAATTTCAGGCTGGAAGCAAAAGAACTGGCTATCTCACTAGCTGAGTTTGATGACTCACAAGTATGTAAGGAACTAGCAATATTCACATCTGCAGAACTTTTAAAGGTCAGTGTCTCTTCAATCAAAGCAGGGCTAATTGTGTCAATATTGGTCCAACAACCTGATAGAAGACTCTTCTCTCTGTGCAATGGGGAACTCTTTGTAGAACTGTATGGAGGAACCACTGATGATAGACTAATTGGTTGTACAGATTTTAATTTGAGATCTTCATCCATGATTTGTACATTCTCTTCACATAAATTGTGTACATCAGTAAATGTCAATGTGGCCTCACAGCTCTGATTGTTTTTGTCCATTTGTAAGTGCTCATGTGTGCTCACCACGTCTGTGCCACTTATCAAAATATCATGTGTCCTGGCATCTTCATGATGCGGAGACTTACTACTCTCAAGGACTGGACCATTATCTCTTGCTCTCCTCTTTGTGTCAATTTCTGTCTTATCCTGTTGTGTGCTCTGATTTACAGATGCAGACTGAAGAATGTCTTTGTAATCTTTGGTGGCATTTTCTTCTATGGACACCTCTTGGGTTTGGCTGCTTTCCTTTTTGGGAGCCATTCTGCTGTCATCTTTTAGCACATCTGGTAATGTATTTGTATTGTTCTGAGAGCCCTCTGAATTAAAACCTTCCATAACCTCTGGTTTAGGACTAACTTTCCCTGTCTCTACTGCTGATTCACAAGTTTTATGATCAAACATTATAGATGGTAAGATTGTTTCTTCTGAAATATTGATTGAACCACAAGTGCTTGCAGGCTGTAGCTCTTTCACCTGTGTGTCCCGTTCATGCAGACTGACATCATTATTCTCAGCAGCATTGGAATTTTCTATATTGCTACCTAAATTTGACTCACAAATGTCATCTGATATAAGCTTTGGTGGGTGCTCCAATAATGTTTTATTCAAATCTGATGAGCCCTCAGAAGGATCTGCCACACAGTATCTAGCGTCCACTCTTCCAGACTCATTTGCGAACCCAGCCTTTTCTGTCTTTTCATCATCCTCTTTTTCTTGCTCTTCACTGTACTCTTTTTGGTGAACAGATGATTGAGTTGATTCCAGTCCTGATGACAAAGAATCTGAGATCACTTCTAGGCTTTTCATGAGGTTTTCTGTATATATTTCCTGTTCAATCATCTCCTCTGATTTCTTTGTAGCGGTGCCCAGAGAATCATTGCTCCCAGGTTTTTCCTCATTGTTTAGTTCTGATGATTTCTCTGTGGGTAACGTATTTAGTTCTGTACTAGCCTTTATATGTAAGATTTCTGATACTAAGTGAATTGGGGTGTCTGTCACAGTAGGGTGGGTTGGGGTGTGAAGGCACTGCTGTCCACCCATTAACCCAAACTGAACTGGACTGGACCACGGCAGGTCAGGTTCAGAGAAAAGTTCTGAGTGGTTATCCGTCGATACAGAAAGTCCTAAATTTTCTGATGGGCAAACCACTTCAATGCTATTCTGATCGCTCTCACTTTCATGATCGTCAAGTCTTAATGGTGAAAATTTACTCATAGTCTCAAAGTGTTTTGGTGGCTCAGCGTCAAGTGGAGAAGGACTACTTAGCTTTGCTGACTGGAGCTGACTCTCAAGTTCTGTTACAATTCTCTTGATCTCAAGCTCATCATCAGAGACACAACCATTGAGATTTGAATGATAGTCAATTATTTTTTCAGTCAGTGTGAATGGGACTGGGTTAAAACAGGTCTTTTTATCATTTGCTATGTCTGAATCTTCTTTGTACTGTGCAATCTCATCTGGTAGCTCAGGAGTCACATCGACCATCAAGCTCCAATCTCTCTGCTCTAATAATGGAGAAAAGGATGATTCAAAAAGCTCTTTCTTGTCACCTGTGGTCTCTAAGGGACTGAAGCTTTCTTTGGTTAATTGAATATCTGGGTACAGGTTATTTTCAAATCCACCAACTGTAAGGTCAGCAAACATTGATGTTGTGTCAAATGAAAGAGGTGATTTCATAAGACTTTGTTCATGTTCTAATGTATAAGGCATAAGACAGGATCTGTCTTTCTGTGGGAGTGCATCATTAAGTTTAGCAGAAGATAAACATACTTCATCCATGAGTGAGCTACAAAGTGATGGCGGTTCAGAGAATAAGTTACTTGGATCAGTCCTTGTTTCTTTGATTGCAGAGATATCGGTACTATAGTTCTTAAAGGAAGCTGGTGAGGATTCTGAATCTTGGTGCAACTCTTTTTTCTTGTGTAATGTTTTGGTCTTTAATGATGCGTGATCTCTTTTGATGTCTTTATCATTTTTGGTCTTTGCTGAATTCATTGTTATGCCAGTCCTTCTGAGATGCATGCTAGCCTGTTTGTAATCTTTGTAGTCTTTGCTGAGTGGTGTGGCCTCTTCTGTGTTTGCAGCAATTTCCATTTCAGAGTCATAGTGGTCCATTTTTCCCTCTACCTCTACTCTGGTGGTTTTGAATCTTGCCAGGCTGACAGTACTTTTGGTTAAGGTATGCTCTGATGCAGTCTCTTCTGTTGTACTGATGACATTTGAACACTTTGACGTAGTATAACTGTCATTGAGTTCAGACAGTAGAATGTTGTCAGTGCTATAATGTTTTGTGTTTTTGGTGAAGGTCAAAGCTAATGATGTGCTCGACTCTTTTAATATTCTTTGTGGAGATCTGTCCTGATCAAAGGAGTCCTGGTCTTTCTTCCTTATCTCCACTCTCTTTTCACAGTCGGAATCTGTGCGATCAATGCTTTTAGGGCTACTGATACTCTCGCTGGAGACACTCACAGACGTGCTGAGTTCACTGCTAGTTGAAGATCTGCTGCTTCGCCTTCGCACCCTCTGATGGCCAGAGATTTCTTTTATTGAGGGTGGAGAGGCAGTTTTAGCTTTTTTTAATTCAAAGCTCTCTATCCTGTCTTGCTTCCACGGACTTTCCCTGTTCTTATCTGCTCTTATTCTTCCTTTGCATTCTTTCGTATATGTGTACTTGCAACGGATGCTCTGACTAAGGCGACCCTGGCTGGCTATCTTCACAGGCTCACAGTCCTCATCTGAATCAGAGATGTAATCATACTCTCTGAAAGTCGGATTCTGTACTGTGGGTGTCACTCTCTCCATCACAAGAGAAAACTGCATGTTTTTTGTGCCTTTCACATGGAGCTTATGAAGCTTATTTTTCTGCTGAACTATTTTGTGAATGAGTTCCTTACTCCAACTTCCACCGCTAATTCTTTTTCTTTTCCTCTCCTTAACTATTGACCTCTGAGGTGTGGGACTCCTACTGGCAGATGGAGACTGAGGAGTGGGTGTTTTAATAAAAGGGGTGCTGTTTTGTAAAGTTTCAAGTCCACCTCTTCCTGAAAACTTTCTGGACAAGAGAAACCTGGGACCAGGCTCAATTTCATCTGCTGGCTTGTCAGACTTTTGTGACTCTTTAACCCACTGCGTATGTGTGTTAGATTCCTCCATAACTGCTCCCTTGTTCACAAGTTCAGAAGTTTCCTCTCTATTCCCTTCTTTATGTGCCTCTGAATCACGGTTATTTTCTTTGTAGGTAGCATCAGCATGCTTGCACTCTGCAGTAAGGCAGTCAAAATCTGCATCAAAAGTATACTTTTGCTGTGTTAATGATTTTTCACTGGATGCAAATTCATGTTTACTTCTGCTCTCAAACATTACAGAGTCTTTGGTTTTTAAAGTCTGTCTACTAGAGGAACATTTTGTAGTGGTGATCTCATCATCTGCAAATGCATCAATAAAACTACTATCAATTTCTGCATTGTCTGACTGATAACCAAGCCCATTCAATGCCTCAGTAATGAGACTATCTAACTTAGCATCTTCCATCTCTAAGTCAGGAAGTGGTGCAGATGGAAGCATGAGTTTCATAGGATCATCTTTTGCATCGACTTTGGCTTCACTATCAGGCATTATCTCCCCATTTTTGTTAAGCCCTAGCAGGGACATGTGCAAATCAGATGAACTCCGTGACATTGCAAAATTGGTACCAGATGAAATAGCCTTTGTGTGATCTGCATGAAATTTCTTAGAATCTTCCACTTTCTGAACATCTTTGAAGTCATTTTGTGCAAATGCATGCTGTCCACAGTATTGCTTATGATCAAGAAAAGAAGCCAGGTTATTAAAATTCTGGTCACACTGCTTGCATGTGAGAAGTACATCCAGTTGGTCAAGGTTTGCTGTGGATAAAGAGGTAGTTAATAGCTGATGAGCTGAGTATGGTGGTGGTGGACGGTGCTCCATCTCATAGTTGTCAATGCAGCTTTCCCCACTTTCCGCATTAGGTTTTGTATGTCTGATATTTGATGAAAAATTCATAATATTCTCTTTGGCTTTTTCTTGGTTATACCGCAAGCAACGGGAAACTTCGGAATTGTAGTGATGTTGGTTGTCTAGTGCTGCTTTACTTTGCACAGGGTTAAAAAAATGAGATGGTGCTGCCTTCTGGGTTTCATCAGAACTACCACTGGCAGGGCTATTAGAGTCTGGTGAAAGAGAGGAGCATGTGCTGCTCGCAATTTGGTTTTGTATGGGTGACTGTGAGGGTGAATCATATGGGGACACCATCATTAGTTCCAAAGGCGGAACATGAAGTGGGGGATAACTGGGGGTTCTTGGTGTGGACCCATGATGATTTACATGATTTACAGCAAAGAATAGGGATTTATTTTTGACACCTCCAACTTGGTTTTGGCTTGATTCCATTTTATTTGTAAACTGACATGGTGATATTGTACGACACCCTTGCTTGGCACTGTCTTGCCTCAGTTTTGAAAATGAATCACTGGGTCTGTTGATGGGAAATTCATTAGAGCTTTTCTGAGTGTTACTTTTCTGAGACTTACTGTCCTCTTTCCAGTCAGCTGAAGTTATCAAAAAAGCCATTTGCTGATTACTAAGTTGCCTGGAAAGCTCAATCCTGTTCTGGTTTGGAATTGCTGCAGTAAGGCGGATCTGTTGCCAGGGCATGCGGGTGTTAATTCCCACATTTTGTCTTTGCTCAAGGGGAGACTGGCACTGAAATGGGTATGTGGTGGAGATCTGATCTAAGGGTGATGGGAAGGCTTTGTTGGACTCTTCCCATGGCTGTGCTACTCTACTGTTTTTGTCAAGAGGTGCTGACCCCACATGGATAACATTTGGTGGGGAACTGTTGTAATTCTTTTTTGAAATATGTATTTGGGGATCCTGACTCTGTGCAATATTTCTGATGTGATGTAGACTGCCTTGAATAAGAATTCTTTGACTAGATGTACCACTTTTTGAATGGCAACCCCGTTTGCTCCCTGAAGTAGCACCTATATCTCTTGTATCGACCAATCCAAAATTATCTGACTTGTCAGATAAGGCGCTCTTTTTCTTATCTGGTTGTTGATTGTTTGTTTCTTTGCTATCGCCATTACTAACACCATCACCTATGCTTCTTGTACAATGCAAAGATGATGCTATAGTATGGGGAGTCTGCACATACTGAGGAGGTTTGGGGTGTAAAGAATATTGCCTGTCTTCTGACTGCTCATAACTCAGTTTCGTATTGCTTTGCACAACCTCATGCTCCTCCCCAGAGGACTGAAAAGAAAATGAGTTTTGGGTCACTTGGTTAGGACCCAAAGATGCTTCTATTAAATCTTGGGGCTGTGGGTTCTGATCACAGGGAAATGAATCTGCATTATCCAGCAATGGATACCCATACTGAAACGGCAATGGGACAAAGGCATTAGGTTTGTTCAGTTCGGCAACACTGTTGGATTTTTGTGATGGGACCCCAAAACTAACATTACTGAAAGCCCTGTCAGGAGACTGCCACATGTCAGTTGCACTCAGTTGAAAGTCAGGGAAAAGCATTTGGTTGGTAGGTTGTGTGTTATTGGTCTCCAATGCACCAGGTTGCTGTTGAAGTGCAGTAGATGCTGAGTGCTGGTGTGAAGAGCCCCCTGCTGCAGAGCCCACTGGTTGTGAGGTATAGCTTGGCGATATGAGGTTGGGGCCCTCCTGGAAACAACGGTTAAGGTTGAAGTCCTCCTGCTGCAGTTCTGCCTCTCGTTCGGGGATATTGGGTACATGAAACCTGTAGCTGCCTGAGACAGGGCCCCGGCTGGCCTCCAGCTTCTTGGGAGATGAAACCTTCTGCTGTGGATAGGCTATCCCTATTGTCAGAGTGGAACGTGGATTTGAAGTACTCCGTCTGCACAGCTGCTGTGGGTTGGCACGCTCTGTTTTTCCAGACTTTTTCCCCTTATCACGCATACGACTTTTCCCACTGGGAGAGTGAGGACTAACCTTGCCATTAGGCCATGTTCTATCACTGGCAAGGTTTGAACGGTTCTGTAATGACTTGAAATCAATTTTTCCAGCCTGTTGTGGCCGGATAACAGCCTCACGTTGTTGAGTGTTGTCTTTCTCCTTTTCTACAAACTTAGTATTACTGGTAACAGTCTGTGACTCCACACACACATTTTGGAAGTGCTCAGGGGATCCTTTTAATGCTTTCTCTTTAAACTGCTCACTTGCAAGCTTCTTTTCTTCCTGGTTTGTCTCTGCATCCAACTCTTTGATGGCATATGTCCGTTTAGTCTCACCTGCCATGATGCCGATGCGGCTGATTCAGCAGGCTGCTCCTTATCTATGGAGTCTGTGACAGAATGGCATTCTGCTGTAGTCTGGAACAATCTCCAGTGGCGCAAGCAGAAAGAGATTATAATATCTTCTCTCTTATCTCCTCATGTCATCAATGAGTACATGTTCATCTTGTCATCATCTTGAAGCCCTGGAGGGAGAATACAGAAGAGATAAAGAAATGGGATGTCAGGATTGTCAATTCTTTTTACACCCTCAATATATTGACCACAATTCAACTGAATTAAAATAAAGTTAAGACTAAATTAACATTTAATTTACAATTTGATTTGCTAATAATAGCAACATAATGTTTTACTATATGCTAATAATAGCAACATAATGTTTTTAGGACTGTGGTATATATGTGCGTGTTTGTGATCTGAATATTTATTTTTAAATTCTAAGATCGTAGTTACAAAATAAAATCTCACCATAAGATGGCAGCATCATATCAGTTTAGAAGGGGGGAACAGACCTTCAGACCTACGCTTGACAATAAGCTCATATTTTGCTGTGGTCTGTTCTTGACATTATTTGTAATTATTAAGGTATACTCAAACAACTGTGATTTGAATTGTCAGATAACTATTCTAGTGTTAAAAAAGTAAAAATTACCCCATCTTTGTTTATTTTAAATGTAAATCTAATACTGTGAAACTTTTTTCTTGTTTGTGATTCACTATGCTGCTTCTCAAACCAGGGCTTAGCTCTGTTTGTTCTTCGGCTCCTCTGCCAAACACTATGAATTCATTACATTCCATGTCAATCATTAGCTTGCCATAGAAAATATCCTAGGCTTCTTATTGTCATTTGCAGTAAAGATTGCATGTTACTCTTATGCAGTTAGTCTTGAGCAGGGACAGGTGGTTGTCATTTCTAAGGTATCTCGGGCACTGTCAGTATCCAAGTTTACTTTGGCCTCCTGCAGCTTAGTTTGTGCTTATGCTATAAGCAAGGATTTAGCAGCAGAATGGCATTCATATTATCGGTAACCAAAAACTTTCACACACACATATATATATATGTATACTATATACACACACACACACATATATAGTGTATATATATATATATATATATATATATATATATATATATACATATATATATATACACACACACACACACACATATACACACACACTCTTT
>JAOUQZ010000010.1:8782043-8794936 GCA_028564935.1 Neosilurus hyrtlii | reverse complement strand
TGTGTGTGTGTGTGTGTGTGTGTGTGTGTGTGTGTGTGTGTGTGTGTGTGTGTGTGTGTGTGTGTGTGTATAAATGTGTACATAGTGAAATATAAATAAGCACTCTGTATGAGTGCAGTATTAAATGCTTCATATGTTTTACTCTTTAACCTCTTGTCTGTGTGTTAGTTCGTGTTTGCTGATTGTGTTTATATCATTTTCTCTGACTTTTATTCTCACATGTGAAAAAAAAAAATAACACAGCAATACTGAAAAGGTCAATTTCCCCTCCCCTCCATGTATGAATTATAAGCTAAAGCAAAAATGTGTTTTTGTTATACTTAGAGACTCTCATGCTATTTATCAACTGAGATCATACTACCATCATTTCTAAGGCTCTTTCTGCAGGCAGTCTGTTTATCTAATGCTGCATATGGCATCCGTGTTTTCCATTATTCAGGCTTAAATGAAGCATAAATTGTCTTTATAGCTTTGGGGTGTAAACCCCAGTGGCCCCAAATGATTTGTTATTGGGTAATGAACGTGATTTCACTTCTGTCTAAGTAGCTGCGTCAGACTTAGTGCTGATACGTAAGAGTTTAGCGTAATGCAGTGCTGAAACTTTTATTAAATATAAATAATACGCATCTAGTTCCATTCTCTAAATTTCACTGTGACACAAAGCCAGTATAAGAGAAAAACTCAGCTGTTCATTTGAGACACTGAAACATTAAGCACCTATTTCTAATACACACAGCCTAAATGTTTATTCACACTGTCAGTACCCACCCACCCACCCACACACACACACACACCACATATGCAGAGCACATGTATCTTTTATATTCTGGCTACAGGATATGCCACTAGACGCTATACTAGTAGGCAGACTTTCACATTAAAAAGAAAACCACAGTGTTGTCCACGTACGAGAGCTCAACTAAATTCCAAAGCCACATCTTTAAGATGCCTAAACCTTTACACACAATGGCCCTCTTCATCCGACTGTAAACCTGTAAGGAATGCTGGGTAACCTTGCTGACATCGGCAGCTTTTCCAGACACCTGGTGCACTGAGCTATCTTCTCATACCATTTGCCTAGAGGAAAGTTAGAGATGTGAACAAAAATATGTGTGTGTGCATTTGCATGCGTGTGTGTGTGTGTGTGTGTGTGTGTGTGTGTGTGTGTGTGTGTGTGTATTAGTGAGATTGGAAGTGTTAAAGTGCATCCAGATTGTGAGCCAATCCTCTGAGCTTACTGAAAGAGAATGGATCAGGTAACAGTTTAAATCTCTCAAACTGCGTTCCTCACACTCCCAAACATGGTTAAAGGCCAAGAGAGCACCAATACATTCCCCAAAAACGCCTGGCAAGCTGACAGCACACCCATGGCCAAACCAACCTTCGGAAGAGCAACCTTCTTTTTATTTTAGGAAGCATCCATTTTCCAAGCAAATTGCCTTTCAAAAGTATTTGACTTGAGAAATGTCAGCAGTGGGTGGCAAACTCTGGCTGGCCTCAGCCAATTCTTTCAAAAGTGAAAAGAAAAGATTCATTCTGGGGCAGTGGAACAGAATTGGTCTAAACTGATTTTTTTTTTTTAAGAAATTAAAAAGAGATGAAGTGGCAAAGCAGTCCATTTATATCACTTTGTTCAAAATGTGCACAACAAGTAAACTGTAGTTTCTCTCTGACTCTGAAAGAAGTTTTTATCAGAGGTTATATGCCTATTTTGGGATGCAATTTAAGGAACCTGAGTGGTGATCCACACACCACCACGGGCTAGAAACACCCTCCTTCCCAATTGCGGTTAGTAGCGTGTGTGTGTGCGTGTGGTTGTGTGTGCATGTATGTGTGTGCGTGTGGTTGTGTGCATGTGTGTATGTGTGTGTGGGTCTGTGTGCATGGTTTTATATGTTGATGGAGACCAAATCCTACAAAGGTTGGAATTCTTCGATTCTACTGTATTTGTATAGTGCTTTCTGACCGTTGACATTGTTACAAAGCAGCTTTACATAATAAACTGATGCATTCTGAAATTCTCTATGATTCTATATATCCCTACTATCTCTTTTAGCCTTGCGAGGACATTTGTTGGTCCATTCAGAGAATTCTTTATTTTATTGTATTCCCCACCCCCAAAACTTTATTTAAGTAAAAAAGGACCAAGGTTTTATTTTTGGTCACTAAGGTTAAGGTTTGATTACAGTGGATGCATAGTGTTAAATAGTTACATTAATAATTATGTCAATGGAAGGACCTCATAAGGAAATAAATATAGTAATAAAAAGTGTGTGTGTGTGTGTGTGTGTGAGAGAGAGAGAGAGAGAGAGAGAGAAAGTGTGTATGTTCAGTATGTAATTCCAGAAGCTCTCTGTACCCCCTCCCAAGTTTCCCCTTTTCCTCTCCTTCAGACAGTTTTTATTACCAGGACATTTTTGACCCAGTCTGTTTCCATATTACTAACCACTCCATTCCCCAAACATGATGGAATCTTTGTTTTAGGGCAGTTAAAAAGTAATTTTCCCCCACTTTTTGAAACAATTTCCCAAATGCCTACCAGGTCAGGGAATCTTAACCAGGACATGAGTGTGCTGGTGGAATATATTATATTAACAAGAGGTAAATTAACTGACAGGATATTTACCAGAAATGTTGGAAACTGTTTTGGATTAACCCTTGATAGATTTCTAATGTTAATGTGGTGTGTCCCTTTTCCACAAAAAGCTTATTATTATTCATATTAAGCTCCAGCCTGGGGCAGAAATTTTGGTCGCTATTTTATGAAGTACAAATGTACGCAGAGAAAATCTTTTCAACAAACCATATTTGGTCCAAAATTTGTTGGAAGCAGCCAGTCAGCTGAAACAAGCCGAATGAATCACATTCCTGCCTCGTACTGAGTGCAATTTATTACATTACCTAACTAGCTCATTCATCGCTTCCATAAATTCATCATCCTTCGTTCAGTAAAATTTTATATCCAAGCTTTTTCTTGAAATTTAGTGAAATCCATCTTAATACTTGACAATTTATCTTGCTATGGGTCTTTTCATTTAAAATTTAAATCAGACTTATCCAACAGAGAAGCTGGCTCTTGGCCTATGATTTACATTTATTTGCTTTTAGTGAGAGATTTTGTGTGTGAGAGAGAGCCAGAGAGAGAGAGAGAGAGGAAGAGAAAAAAAAGAGGCACCATCTGTCATAGGATATGAAAAAGTTCTAGAAGCTTGGCCCTGATCGATGATATGTGGGTTCTAGGAGCTTGGCTAAGAGTGGTGTTTACTTCCATTTCTTTCCATATCCTCTCAGCTGCCTCCAAAGCCGACATCAGCCCAACTCTGTGTGAAAGAAGAACACTGCTTCGCTCACTCTGTTTCTATGGAGTGCTCTATGGAGTTCATTCAGGGATAGTCTCAGCTAAAATGATGGCCTAAGTCTCAGTGCCAAACTGCATCCTAGCGTCTGTGTCTATATGGCTTTGCTGATCAAACATTTCATCTGAAAAACAGCTCAGCTATGGCCAATTATTTAACTCAGGAATCATTTCTAAATTATGAACAGAAATGATGTGTGATCCAATCAGGTCTGATCACCAAGAGTCACAGCTGAAAAATTAATATTGATTTCATGTCCTTCTTTACTGAATATTCATTTATTTGCCCAACTGCAAAATCCTATTAAGGTAACAGAGAGGCTGGAGCCTATTGTAAGTGACACTGAGCAAAGACGGTGTACACCTTTAATAGCTCGCCAATGCATCACAGGGCCAACCCACAAGCACAGGGAGAAGATATAAACTCCACACAGAAGTGCCATTGCCGAGCCCAGGACACGATCCCAGGACCAGACATGCAATCTACTATGCCACTGTGCCTTTTTTCAGAATATTATTTGTTAAAATATATAATTGTGTGTGTGTGTGTCTGTGTGTGTGTGTGTTTATGTTAGTTAAAGTAGCCAGTATATGGAAGTGTGTCAGCATAAGGCACCCCAGGTTGACTTCCTGCTTACCAGTTGAAGAGGACTGGCCATGCACTCTACTTGCAGTTTTTGACAGAGATTTTTTCAGACATTTACCATAAATTTGGCAGGATCATCTGCTTAATGCTCAGTCTGTTCACCTCACTTCTGTTTCCTTCAGCCTCCCTCATATCCTCCAATCCCATCTCCATCTTGCACAAAATGGGTTACTTCTTAAATATAATGCAGGAACTGTGATACTTTAATTTCCATTCGCCGTTGTTTCCTTATTCACAGAGAGCTGATAGCATCGCTGAGAGCAGTGAAAGCTGGAATGGGCTTGGGGAGGGGGGATTGGGTACAGCCAGGTCAGGTCTTTGCTACTATAAGAGTAAGTAGAACCTTGGGGTGAAAATAAGGCTTTGAAAGCAGTGATGTCACCAGCAGTCCAAGGTTAAAAACCAGGGGCAAGAGTGCAAAGTTTAGGGAGGGGACATGTTAAGTGTATAAACTTTCAGAGGTTTAAAGGGGTGTTTAAAGACATCATAAAAATATATATTAGGATACTTCAAACATAAGACTAGAAAATAAGAAAGGCAAACTATATATAATCTCTTCTGAAACGCAGTGGTATAAATGCATTTTTTGTTTCTAAAGCAGCCTTTTGACATCAGTAATATGAGTGGTTCACTGCAGTCACATCATTATTTCATTTATTTGGCACTTTCTATTTAAGTTTTCCCTGCAGGGCCAAAAGAAGTAGCTGGCCAGCCAAAAGCAGAAGGGAATTCCAAGCACTGAATGCGTGAGTCACGTTGTACTAGCATTTTCTTAAAGCACAGTACCTTTAAATAGTATAAGGAAATGTCCAAATGACTCAGTTACAACTCAGCCTTTTTAAGGATATCAGAAAATAATGTGATATTTGAGAGTCAAGCAGTAAAATACAAATGTACAGTCTATTAATACCATTTGGACGAGGTGATATTGCCAAGAAAAACTTATATTGCCAAGAATAAACAATATAAATAATTCTTATGTCTGAGGCAAATCTTAGAAATATTCAGTTCCAGATTCTATAAGAAACTTTGATAGTTACTAAGTTCTATTATTCTTTAACAGCAAACCAAGACCACATATTTTCATACATGTGTTTAACACACAGTCACATATTTCTCACATGGAAGCAGTGGCTATAAAGGCACCTCAGACAAGAACCTACAGTCACCAGTGGAAACAATAACAAGTCGACTCATTCACACAAAGGACTCACACATTCAGCACCAAGCCAGGGCCATTTCTGCACCCAATGCTCTTGATTCTAACTATATCCTTTTATTGTAATTGTTTATTCTGTGCTGTGGGAACCCACGTGGTATGCATCCTGTTCAAACCACTTTATGATAATGGTTTGGAAATATCTAAAGCGAGTAAAACTAAAATGAAGGGACTCTGATGGACGATGGAGTGCTCTGGATTCCACTGTGGCACACACTAATTATCCGACCCATGGCCACTTCTCTGAAGAAACACTTTTAAATGACTACAGAAACCAGAAAAATAAACCTACTATACCTGGCAAAGTCCCCATATAATGAAATTTAATGAACATTGCAGCTTAAGGCACTTCACAATTATGATATTAAGGAAGCTGAAAATATTTGATCATAGGAATCGCAGTAACAGAAGAAAGCCTAAAGAGAAGGAAGGATCTGCCAGACCTGGAGAGAATGCATATATGGTCTTGAGTGAAAAATAGGTTTCTTAATTCCCCTCCGACCTGAGGAATTACGATGAATGGAAATAATAAGCATAATTAATTTAATTATTTCAGCCTTTGGAAAATGCCTGAGGGTTGTTTTTGCACTGAACTGCAGCATTTCAGTGGTCAAAAATTTGGTCAGTGAGTTTGTCAGTTCCACTGGTGAATAGCTTTCACTCTCATGGTGAGGCTTTGAGGCTGGCGGCGGGGTGCTGGTGCATGCTGGGATGTCCCTGATGTGAGCTGCTGTTTATGTGGATGGAGGACTGCCTGATGTGTCGCAGCAGCGTGGTGAGCAGCCGGCGTTGAAAAGGGGCTCTGTGCGGGTGTGCAGATCACCTTACACATCCATGTCCTGCTTCCGCCCCCTCTCTGCACAGACAGCCTAGTGTACCCGCTCTGATGGAGGGGAAAAACAACCCAAAACAGAGGGGTTCAGTCCACCCAGCAGCCCAGCACAGAACCCTATTCATCTTCCTCTGCTGCTCCAGGATGACTTTATTTTTCAAATTCACAAATATCCCCCTGTGAAAAGCCTGAGATCAATGAGAGAGCTAATGCTTGCTTTTCTCTCTTCTGCTGGACATCTGAGGCCTCTCATTCACACACTCTTGTGCATAGATGCGTGTGTATGTGTGTGCTAGAGGTCCTACAGAGTTAATGAGCTGTATTACTGGGCTCATTAAATGCCTATAGCCACAAGCAGATGCCTGGAACGAGTAGCATCTTAGAGGAACTAAGGATTAGGACAATGTCGCTGCATTACCAGGATTAGTCTACACGGCTGAATGCAGCTAATAACATTTGACATTTAAAATGGAGATGGTTGAAAAGAGACAAAACAGAAGAGCAAATTGGCAGGTATGGGGGAGAATAGAGATATTAAGATGCTATTCCAGGAATCCAGGAGCACCACATGGCTCTGACCACAGTGAATGAGACAAGGCATGTGAGACTGAGGCACCATCAAGAGCTGTATTTATGTAGAGGCCCTTTTCAATGCGGGACAAGAAGCCAGGGCTATTTAAGATTCCTGGGGAAATGGCAAAGTGGACGAATAACTACGAATACAAACAAACCCTGGTGCATTAATGAAAGGATAGGTTGAGGTCTGGATGGTTTTTTTCATCTCTCTTTCATTCATTTTTATGAAAGCACTGTCAGAACCCCGACCTGCACTTCTGTTTTCACTACTGTCCTATGATACCTTTTCAGGTCACTGGACACACCCTCATTTTTTCAGCTTTAAGCTCATTAAAATAGCACCTGATACAGCTACTGCTCCCTGTGGGAATAGGAAAACGTCCAGCTGACACCACTGACTCCACTCGAAATGGTAGTGTGAGAAGAATTACGCTCTGTACGATAAGTGCAAGGGCCATTCATAGCTCAAGCCTTGCTTAGAAAACCTACATGACCAACTCAGCTTGTCTGACACCAATTCAGTTTATTGATTATCTACACTGACAGCCCTTCACATTCAAATCTGTGTACAGGGACTGGACATGGTTGCGATGAACCAGTCAGTGCTTACTCTAGGTCTGCCTTGGCATTGCCCTTGCATTACTCATGCCCAATAAAGACACGACTCCCATTACTTCCAGATCCTCATTAGGCACATTTTAAAAGCGGCTTACACAATTTGAATTCCCTGCGCTTTATAGATCATCTCTAACCACACTCACAAACTCAAGTAACCTGAACCACTTTTCATGGGGGACACGTTAGTACAACTAGGGGCACAAAACTCAGATTAAGGGTATATTAATCCAGCACATCTCTTGTTTACCCTTGTTATGCCAACATATTCCACAGCCCTCTTGGACATCTCTCTGCATTCCTTCAGGACCATTTGGTTGATGACAAACAGGAGACTGTACTGAATGTGTGTCTAGGTGCCCATGAGTGCGATGTGGTCTCTGCCCCTGTGGGTGCATCTCTGTTTGGGAACAGTGAGCATGGACCTGATGACCGGCTGGAGAAAGTGTCCTCTGTCCGGCTGGCCTCTGTGGCCTGTGTGTGGGTGCAATGCTCAGCCAAAGCAAAGCATGGCACACAGGGTTGTGTACACTGGAAGCTCTGCTTTTTCAACTAATCTAAGTCCTATAGAAAATGTAGTCCTTCAAGGTTACTTAACAGAACACTTATATAGAACAGACTGAGAAAAAACAACAACCAAATATTGCCCCAATCTGAAACAAGCAGAAATAAGATCTGGGTGACACTTTCTCATGATATTTTCAGATAAATTTTATTGTGCAATATGATACAGTAATACACACACACACACACACACACACACACACACACACACACACACACATGTGTGTATGTTTAAATAATTAGTTACTGTGATGATGTTTTAAAAGTATGAGCCATGTTCTCAGCAAAAATGGGCAGAAGAATTGGAAAAGTGCTTTTGTTTGACAAAAATACTGTATGCTACTGATATAAGGATTCTGTGATAAACATTTTTAACTCTTTGTGTTTCTTCTCAGGCAAAAAAATTGTTTTAAATCTCAGGGATTAATTTTGGAATAAATAAGGACTTAACCTAATATATATAAGATGACTGGAGACACTGTATTTTTAATGAATACATTAAAAGAGATGCAGTCATCAATTTTCAAACAGCATATCTCTGGTTGGAAGACACATAGGATCAAGACACAAACCCAAAGCATGTGGTGATACATGTACAGACAGACGAAAGGTAGGTGTAAGTCTTCCCAGTGATAAAGACTGGGGCTTCAAAGAAAAGACGTCTGATTACTTCTACAACAAAAAGATCTTCAATGCAGGCTATAACTCTATCCTTCTGCTCATGAATCATATTTTCCCTTTTCTCCATTCTTATTTTTACAGCTGGACACAAGCAGATCTGCTCAAGCACTTGTCTCCAGCAAAAAGTTGGAAAACGGCACAGAACTCTGGTTACCATTGACAGGCTTGGACCATCTGTACTATGCTCATAAAATGTGCAAATCATGACTACCTACCCAAATGATCTTCTGGCACAAATATGGGGTTCAGTTTAGATTTTTTTGTTTAGATGTGTAAAACAGAATAATAAACACAAACACAAAACATTTATGAAGAGTGTTAGGACATTCAGACCCAGAGCTAACCAATATAATGAGGAAGAACCCGAGAAAGAAACGTGCTTTTGAGATTATTGTTGATTTGAGCCTTTATGTGTTCCTAGTTACCATTTCAGGTGGGCGTGGTGAAATTCACCCCATGGCATTTTTTCAAATTAGCCCATTTATGCTAATTAGCAGGCTAATTAGCTAACATGTTATATATAATTTTAAAAATTGATACGCTAGAAAGTTACATGAGTTAAATGAGCAGAACTCATTTTTGCGGTTACTTTTTAAATTTGAATTCGTTTTATGTGTAAAATCCACGATGGCGGCAAATAATGCATCAAAATTATGCCAGTTAGTGCTGAAATGTATAAGACGGAGGGTCATATTAAATCCTTTTGGAGGAAAGGGAGGCAATAATAAATTCAGCCTTAAGGATTATTTTATTTTGGATGAATCTTGGGCATCTTAAGATGGCCCTATGGCACTATGGTGTTTCTTTCAAATGATTACCGTAACCCATTTTCCAATTTTTTAAATTCTAGATTAACAATAGACAAAAATTCTTTTTGTATCAAACTTTGCCACTCAGCTGCATGGATGGGTACTGTATACTGTATCGTACATATGTACGTGTTGTACAGTAGAACTTGTACTACAAAATGATATGATCAAATGTTTATGAACATAAGCTCATTTCACTGTGGTAGGTACAATAAAAACTGAAATACTGGTGAAAAGAAGCTTTGTGTTTGCGTATTTACTGTTAAAGGCTTGTGTAGTTTTAAAAATGAGGAAACAGTACCCCTACATTCCACTGTAATCTCTCCATCTACCACACCAGGAATAGTGAAGAAAAAGTCAAATGAGGCTTGGTAAGAGAGAATGAGAAAAAGAAAGTTTGAAATATAGGAGGGTGGAGGCCAAGGGAATACCATAACTAATGATAAGAAATGTACATGAAAATGTGACTCTGTGTGGCTATAATGCCAGTTTTTATCACTTAGGCATTCAAAACAATCCCTTAATCTGAATATGACCTTGTCTTTAAAAACATTCTTAAGGGACCAAAATAGAATCTGTTGTGCTTCATCAACAGTTCTATGGCAGGCATTTCTTGTAGAATCCTTTGCAACAAAAAGCTAGCTCCCTCATTCATCCAAACAAAGTTAGAAAAGAGGGCATACGATGGGGAATATAAGGTGTAATTTACGCCTCTCTCTCATGCATGTGAACCGACCATACCACTGTTGCACTTGAGAGAGCCTCTGATGAATAAACCATTTGGCTGTGGGCCCCTTGAGATCGGAAACGCTGTCATAGGCCATTAGAGGGGCTCACTGCGGTGAAAAGCCAGGGCCCTTTCCATCTCTTCCATTCCCTTTCCTCCTTGCTAAAAAAACCATTCTTGTCCCTGTTAGTGGCTACAGTGCTGCCTCACCCATGATTTGCTGTATGCCCTTCCATTTACGTTGGCAGAGTTTAAATCCCATGACCATAAAATGCTGAGGCGGGCTACTGTTAACTGGACAAGGGTGGAACCTGGACTTGCCTAACAGTTGTGCACGCACTCTGAATGAGCTAGTTCTCACAAGGGCACACTCACGAATAAACTCAAAGCCACAAAGTCATAAACACAAACACGCAGGGCAAATTCCTTTTGCTTGCCAAGCTTTTAGGTCTCTGAATTTTTGTTCTGTCCTAGTGACTCTACTAGCTGGTAACTGTACTTTCAGGCATGCAATAGCATTTCAATGGATATTAAGTACAGAACAGATTTGACATTTAATGCATATTATTTTATGTCGAAGTTTTCTCAGCTTTTAAGGGAAGAAATGCTGTCTTTTAACAAATTAATCTATTTAGAGAGCTTAAGCTTAGCTCCTCTAAGATGTAAAAAAGGCAGAAACTCAGCTGTGGCCATTAAAGGGTTACTGTAAACTGCAGAGGATAGAAAAATTTTCTTAAGTCAATACCTATTAGCTTCTGAAATACTAGACTGTATAAAAGATTAGCTAAATACAAGAAATAAACATTAAATCTGAATTAGTACTAATGAAATGACTTTGCTGCATAGACAGAGAAGTTTACTTGATACGACATCTTGAATAGGTTGCTTCCAGTCGAGAAATAGGTTTAATAACCTCATATATGGTGTTTTATAATCTTGTAACAGGAAACGCCAAATCATTTTAACTAAAACAGTTTAAAAAGTCTTAGTTTTGTAAAGACTCTCTGGTTTCAGATGATGGACATGTAGCAGGGTTATAGGTGTGTGTTATTGCCAGAAGAGTTTCATTGTCTACGACTGTGTTGACAAATGTGTGACTTGTGAGCCATGTACTCGCTGCCAGCCCATGAAGTTCTATAATCAGTGCCAATAGATGACGCAATCCCTCTATCCAGCCACTCCAGCTGATCTTTCCCTGTAAAAGAACACAGCCTCTGGTCTGAGTGGGAAAAGTGATGTCATGCAGGAATTAAAGAGGCACCGCTGACCTGGAAAGGATATTGAGGGGGTCTGTGCTAATGCAAAAAAAAAATCTGAAAGGCATTTATCAGCAATGCTATCGGATTCCATGTACAGTAATTGTGTTACATAATGCTTTGTCGGATAACCCCAAAGCATTTAGATTGTCTGAGCAAGCATGGAATGGAATGGAATTGCTGGAACTTTAGGAACGATGGAGTAAAAGAAAAGAGTGAAGTAGGGAGGTGTGGAGTTGTCTTCATCTGCTCCTGCTAGTAATGGAATTTTGGGCTCAGAGGAAAAATGGTTAGCATTGCTACTGTGCAGTTTAGTGGAAAGAAGAGGACTGGAGAAAGGCCATTAATTCTCTTTCCAGTGCTGCTCATATCTGTACATGGAGACTGAGCTCTAATGCCATGTGGATCTCTGCACCTTTCTGAGTATGAATTACCAGTGTCCAGGATACCTTGTGGTTATTTGTGCCACAGGTATGTTCCTAACCATTTTGGGCAGGATTAAGAAGGTGGCAGAAGTCCCTCTAAAGCTCAGGCCTTTTCCATTCATGCCATGTGAAATTCTGTGGCATATGCCTGCTCCACCCATTCTGAAAATAAACAATGGCACTCAAGTCTTTTCCATTTACCCATTTATAGAAAAAGAGAACATCAAGAGAGTCTGTAAATGAAAAAAGGAGACAAGAAGGGCAGAAAAACCTTTTGGGAAAAAAATGTCTATGGTTGCATACAGAGTAAAAGATGTGTGTATGTGTGTGTGTGTGTGTTAGACAAAGTAAGTAAGTGCTCTGTCATACCACTGGTCCAGTACATCTCTCTGTGTTATTGTAGATTTGTAAGGACTAGCTGTCAAAAACCATCAGAGTTTCAGAGCAAAAGGTGTTTTATTGAGCTCCTAAGAACTGGAGGTACTCTTCTTCATTCTCTCTTCTTCTCTAGTCCAAACTGAACATCCATCTTTTAGCTTTATAAAAAGCTTACTCGATAGGAATGCCCAGTAAAAAGGCGTTCACACTTTTTCTGAGTCTCAGATCCACTCTAACTCCTTTGTTCCTTCCTTCTGTCTCTGAATGAGGGAATACATTCAGAGTTACTCACAAGCATGCACATAGTCTCTCCCTCTTGGAGGAGACCAGACTTGTTTAACTTGAATGACCCAGTGGGCAGCCAACAGAGAAGGGGAGCCTATTTTTAGACTGCATACAGATTAAAAGTGGAACTTATTTCCTCATCCACATAAAAGTGAGACGTCTTCTTTCTGTCATTTACATCAGTCTGTTTTGTGGAGAGTTCTCACATTTCTCTCTTTCTTTTTCACTTCCATTTATTTTTCTTCCTGAAATGAAAACTAGTCATGCTAACTGAAGGTCTGTGTAGATTGCATTAAAAACTCCTCTCTCTCTCTCTCTCTCTCTCTCTCTCTCTCTCTCACACACACACACACACACACACACACAGACACACATATAGTGGAGCCAAAGTAAGCTGTGAGAGACACTCAGTAAGGGTAAATGAATAAATGAAATAACCCCCCCCGCCCTCTCTGTATGTGTGTGTGTGTGTGTGTGTGTGTGTGTGTGTGTGTGTGTGTGTGTGTGTGTGTGTGTGTGTGTGTG
>JAOUQZ010000010.1:8767423-8781943 GCA_028564935.1 Neosilurus hyrtlii | reverse complement strand
GTGTGTGTGTGTGTGTGTGTGTGTGTGTGTGTGTGTGTGTGTGTGTGTGTGTGTGTGTGTGTGTGTGGTCTAGGTGTTCATCAAATTGTGGGAAATCCATCAGGGACCTGTCGTCTTTATGGGGACACACCACAAGTCCCCATAACGTAGGTACAATTTAGTTTTTAAGTTTTAGGTTTATGTTTTTAAGTTTAGAGCCAGGAAGTATAGTAGTTTTTCCAGGGCACTGTTTATGTCATCTAAAAGTGGATCACGTTATTCCTGGCCTGATGGTGAAACAATGAATTAGGGAGCCACTGTGCAGCAGCTTTTCCAAAAGCCCCTGCACCTGACCCGGGCTAGTGATTGGGAAATGGGCTGTAGTTACTCTTGCCCTGAATTAAAACAAAAACACAGTTGCCCTGAATTCACATCTAGACTTATCTTAAATTATTTAAAAAAATTAACTGTTGTGTTGGGGTTTTTTTAACTACGCAATCACTAGGCAGTTATACAAGTAGAAAAACACAGCTCTTCTAGAACTCTCTGTGGGAGAGAATGGAAAACACTGCCTCAGCAGTACCGGTGAATATCAGCCACAATGATGGGGGTGAGACACAGAAGCAGAAAGGAAACCATGTTATTTAATAATCAGAGTGGTGGAAATGGGGGGGGGGATAAAACCTACTGGAAACATAGAGAATGATATAACGGAGCTGGCTCACCTCCCAGCACACACTGCAGGGGAAACCTGAGACAAGCAATTCTGCTCCTCAGCCCTTCTGTCTCAGGAGTGAAGGCATTTAGTCTGTCATTAAGACTCTTAGAGAGATACGTGTGTCAGAATACACATATGGGTATGTATGTATGTGGAAAAGATGGAGAATGAGTACAGAAAGTGTGATCGGAAAATTGTTCAAAACAGATGACAACCAGAAAAACCACAAAATATATAACATACCAAATAAAATGTATACATATGCAAAAGGCAAGAGAAAGTTAAATCTAACTCCTTTTCCAGATGTTTAGAAGTCATTTTACCACACTAGGCATGATTGTATAGAAGGGCAAGGCTTGGCTTGGGACTGATCTTTCAAATACACTTTTCATTGTTTAAGGAAACAAGTCTAAAATCCAGGGCTTTCCTTCACAGGGCTTCTTTCTGAAAGCCTTAATGCTCCAGGCCTAGGTTATTTATGTTTTCAGCCTAGAGCTCTAACACCACACACACTGTCTGAATACTCTGGAATGAATCGGAAGTTAATGAATGAACAGTGTAAGATATGTAGTGCTCATCATTATTGCATAGAATATCCATCCATTTATTTTCAGCTTGGAAAGAACGGATGAATATAATAAATGTATATTAGGTTGATCAGAAAGTGGAGAAAGTAGAAACAATTACAGTAGAAACATTTAATAGTTTACCAAGAGATCTAGGAAAGTAGACATAGGAAACAACACAACCAAGAACACTAAACAAACTCAATTAGGGTTTATGTGCATGGTTTGTGGCAGACACTGTCACATACTGGCCTTCATAGGTCCCATTAATCACTGTGGAGCCATTATCATCCTATTGGATTGTGAGAAAGTGAGAGAGATTAAGTTGATCAACATTAATTGAATTAAAGTAATTTATTGTGGTTTTACAGAAAAAGTAATATTCACTTACAATTATTAGCAAATGTTATTAGCAAGAATGCTAAATATATTCATATATTTACTGTGTAATCTAATAAACTCATCCGTTGGTAGCTTTGCTTTTTACTGGGCTATGACTTCAGTTGCTTGGTTTTAATTCTACAGCACACTGAAGATGGAGATATTTTGTACTATAAAACTAAAAAAATATATAGTTGTGTCCTGAGTGAATGATAGAGGTCGAGGTGTGACGGAGGTGTTGAGGTGTAATGACAGCATAATTATAGACATGCTCTCAAGAGAAAGTTTTGGGTACACCTGTTGTTAGAATGGAGATGATGACAGGGTAAGTTTCATTATCTTGTTCAAGAAATAAGGAATAAAGAAAGAAAGAAAGAAAGAAAAAAAAAAATATATATATATATATATATATATATGCATACAATGCCAGTGGTGTGTGACGCTGACATGTAGCAGAAGCTTGCAGCTACATTCAAGACCCTTATTGTGTGACATCACTAGAGCCCACTGTGTTGAGAATCAACAGATCTATCACTATTTTGACATAACACAGCATGACTAGTTGATCTATTTTTTAATGATGTGAATGCTCAATGGTTGTGCCTTCTTGGAACACCTTTGGTAGGAATGTACCAGTGCGTAACAGGAGACCCTGCCGTTTTAGAGATGAATAGACTATGAGCAGGCCAATAGTCTACTGTGCATGTCTGTGTGAGGAAACAGGAGTAACCCAGATGTTAACCCCACGCTGTGAGGCGGACATGCTAACCACTTTGCCACCATGCTGCTCTAGCCATAACAATAAAAACATTATGAAGACTGACATTTGAGGGGAATAACATTGATTATCTCATTACTGTGGCACCTACCAAAGAGTGGGATGCATTCGTCAGAAAGTGAACAGTTAGTTCTCAAAGTTGATGTGTTGAAAGCAGAAAAAATGATACAAAGGTGTCAGAACACTTGCTGTGTATGGGGCTGTCAGGTGGTGTTAATGTTATGGCTGATTGGTGTATAATGATAGGGTTATTTAATTGGTCTGTAAACCTAATAAATGTTAATAAAGGTTGATTAATAGGTCAGTAAACACCCTAAGATGTGAGCTATGAACCAAATTTTCATGGATCAAATTTTTTCTGATACTGTCAGCAATGTACTGATTGGATAGTGTAAACATCTTGTAAAATTGGCTTCCTTGCTGAAAGAAAAAAAGGAATAGCTCAGCAATCCTCCAAAGGGAATCCGACTGACTCAATCTTTGACTATCATAGACATACATGAATGACACCCACACACTTGGCTCTGTAACTGACAAGAGGTGAATGCATGTACTCTCATTTCATGTTTCAGTACAACTGAGTGTCATACTTAAATGAAAATTGTAAAGTAAGGATCACATGAGGTGAAACAAAGCATCACAGTGAGTGGGTTACTTTAGTGTAGTCTTCCTGCTCTCTCGACAGCCAAAAAGCCCTTGTTCCTTGCCAGTATCATATGGCAGAAGAACACCCTCACAAGCATCCTGGAGTTTTTGAGTCCTTTATCCTCATCCATCTGTGTCAGAGAAATCCCACGTGGTTTTTACAATACTATAAAGCTCTTTATTCTTGGCATGTTAGTAGTGTATGTATTTCAAAAAGGAAACTGGGGTCATAAAGAAGCTGAATCTATAATTCTACCGTTCTGAATCAGCTCAGCATCAAACTGATCAGAGATGAGACCTAGATTGGGACAAAATTCCTCCAGTTACACATTCTAATAAAGAGATAACTTATCTGAAATATTTATACACTGCCAGGACAAGAAAGCCCTAGTTTGGATTTAAATAAGTAAATACTTAAGAGCCATTGGTTGGATGCTAATGACTACTGCAGTGATTAATGTTTCTGCTGGCAACTGATGCAGTGAGTAGCTTCTAACTTCTTAGTCATATTGTAAAAATGTAAAAATTAACAAACAAACAAAAAATTATTATAATAATAAATAAAAATAAAAATAGCAATACAATAGCAAAACTCACGAATATGCTTAATAGTAAAAGGCAGAGCATTTACATATGCACAGTGCTATGAGAGCTTTGGACTAAACAGATGTGTGGCCATAAGAAGACCAACTGTACGAAGAAAAGGCTTCACTTTGAAATGGATTCTAGAGCAATGGAAAAAAAATCAAGTGATCTGATTAGTCCAGATTTACCCTATTCCAGAGTAATGGGAGGAGGCTCTGGTGGCAGTGTTATGCTCTGCGGTTGCTTTATTTGGTCAGGTCGAGGCTCAGCAACATTATGGGGCAGTAATGGCAACTGATTACTCCTGATGGCACAGACATGAAATGCAGGCTTAAATTGTGAAAGTGGTTAAGGAAGCAGGAAAAATAAATTTTTCCACATGAATTTTTTTAACTACACAGGCTACACACTACTTTTGAGAAGACTTTATTTTTATGAGTGGTTGGACTCTCCCATCATCAGTAATAAAAAAATATTAAAGCAATTCTTTATATGAATAAATCTTGTGGCATTGTATGAGTTGTTAAAATGATGCCACAATGAATCCATGCCACCATCAACACTAAAGGAGGTTGAGTGAAATATTAGATTGTGAGAATGTTTTTGGCCAGGCTGAATATGTGTGTGTTAGTCATTATAGTGCTTTAATAAGAGGAGCCAAAATTGTATATTTATAGCTCACATTTAATGACTCTCTAATCTGGATAAGCCACTCAGGGTCTCGCACATCTGTTCCCCTTTATAGAGGCTTTGTTATGGGTAAAGTTGTTTGTACCTGCTATAAAATGTCCAGCAATCACTCAAATCTGTTATGTACACAACCTCTCTGAATGTCACAGAGATAACAGCATTATGACAACAATTTTAAAAAAGTTATTTGCCAGCTTAAAGTGGATGAAGTTGATGTGTGATGAAGAATAAAACCCTTTGTTGCTGACAAACATACATACAATGATCAACCATAACATTAAAGGCATTATGACCACTGAGAGGTGAAGTGAATAACAATGATTATCTTGTTACAGTGGCACGTGCCAAGATGTGAGTCGATTAGGCAGAAAGTGAGCAGTCACTTCTCAAAGTTGATGTGTTAAAAGCAGGAAAAATGAGCAAGTGTAAGGATCTGTGTGACTTAGACCAGGGCCAGACTCTGATGGTTAAATGACTAGGTCTATTCATTTCCAAAATGCCAGTTCTCGAGGGGTGTTCCTGGTATGCAGTTGCAGGTACCTACCAAAGGGATGCAAGGTAGGTCAACCAGTGAACTAGCAAGAGTGTCATGAGTGCCCAAGTCTTCTGAAAGCATGTGGTGAACTATTGTAGCACAAATTGCTAAAGCTGTTAATGCTGGCTATGACATAAAGGTGACAGAAAGATAGAAGGGTGTCAGAACATTTGTATTATAGCTTGCTGTGTATGGGGCTGCCTAGCAGCAGACCTGTCAGGTGGTGTTAATGTTATGGCTGACAGGTGTATAATTATTTTGCTACACATCTTTTGGCATGTTGGCAAACACAAGGTATAAATAAACCTCTCAAACCAGTACTCAACAGGTATACTAAATATTTACTATGTACTTTGTGTATATTGCACTAAGATGGAGGAACATCTAAGCTAATTAGGGTAAAAGTAGAGGGAAATGAAGAAACAAAAGTTCCACTCAGCTTAAACTGGATTACTCCCCCCCTTACTTATGTCTTTCCTCCCCTTTTTATAACCCCACTCCTCCCTGTTATGTCATTCTGGCCCTCTGACCAGCCATCACTCTACCCCTTTCTTTGAGCACCTGTTTCATCGCTCCACCTGCAGTGCCATAAAAATGACTCTGTAAACCCCCCTTTTCCTTTTTTCTTCCATCTATCTCTCTCCTCCAGCTGGCACACAGCTGGAGCTTTATGAGTCACATCACAGCATCCTTGATGTCACTACAGCCTTCTCATCCAGCTCCATTTTACCATTCAATTTTTTATATTTTGGGCTTCATACCACACTTATAGCAAAAGCAAGGACAAAGGCCATGGCAAAACCAAAGACAGAGAAAAGCTACAGGGAAGTGAGAAAAAAAAATCTGAAACGATTTACATAAGATGAAAGAAACAGACAGCAAAAACTGACAGAAAAGTAAACAATCTATGAGAGAACAAGGGAATGAAGCAGATGTGAAAGAACATTTGAGAGGGAGGCCTCTAGGTTGTTCCCACAGAATAACTGGCACTGACATATGAAGCATGCTTCACTAAAACTGTGAATCTATCACCCAAGTCCTAGACTGATGAATCAGCCTGTCTATGTATTCATTTATGAATGAAGGAATTGTGGGACAACCACAATTTCTTTAGAGTTACTCTCAGTGCCCACACGTTCATATGCCTTGTGTCTGTGGTGTCTACACCGATCAGCCATAACTTTAACACTAACTGACTGATCAGAAGCTATGCAGCCCCACACTGCAGTGCATTGTGTGTTCTTCACCTTTCTTCTCAGCAGTTTCAGCAGTTTGTACACACATAGATCTTCTGTGGGATCATACCAAATGTATTAGCCTTTGCTCCGCACACGTATCAATGAGCCTTGGGCACCTATGCCACTCTTGCCAGATCATTGTTGTCCTTACTTGGATCATCTTTATTTGCCACTGCACACTAGGAACACCCCACAAGACCTGCCATTTTGGGGATGAAAAGAGCAAGTCATTTAGCCATCACAATGTGGCCCTTGTCAAATTCTATCACATCCTTACACTTACTAATTTTTCCTGCTTCCAACTTCAAGAACTGTCTGTTCACTTTCTGCCTAATACATCCCACTCTGCAACGAGATAATTAATGTTATACACTCCCCCCTCTTAGTGGTCATAATGTTTTCACTGTTATGACTGATTGTTGTTTATGCCACTGCACCTGGGTATCTGGGTTTTTGGTTGTTTTCTTTCTTTTCAACAGTCTTATAAGTGTGATTCCACACACCCTTCTCTTGATTTATGATGACTATGAGTGTATTTGTTAGCGGCTCCTCTATAGCTCTACCCTGGGTGGTTATTG
Source organism: Neosilurus hyrtlii (assembly GCA_028564935.1). NCBI lineage: Eukaryota > Metazoa > Chordata > Actinopteri > Siluriformes > Plotosidae > Neosilurus > Neosilurus hyrtlii. Next base: position 8,775,250 of record JAOUQZ010000010.1, on the reverse strand, counting down.
TATAAAATGGTGGCCTGGTGCACATCTAACCCTGTGTTGCCAGATGGCCTGTTTACTCGTCTTTATAAACAGAGGAAGCACAGAATCTCTAAAATGTGTTTGACCCGCTGATATACATCACTAATGTATTAGGCTTTTTGTATACCATTGAGGCCAACTATCTGGAGCATAGCCACAGTATCTGTCTGAGTGTATGTGTGTTGTAGACTTGATTTTCTGTTTGTACCTTTCAAGCTAAAAACTAAAATAGAACTTGACTTGGAATTTGGTGTCAACTACAACAAGCATTAGCTACGCATCAGCAAATATAACAAGTCTTATATTCAAATAACAGTTCACTTTATTTAAAATTAGCATGGATATATTTTCCTTTTCTCCCCAGACTGAGGAATATGCATGTTTGCAAAAGAAAAATATGTGGTAGACTTGGGGTAAATACATTTGATCCTTTTAGGGGAATTCTGATATAAAACTTTTTGAGATGTTCATACTGGGGAACACCTCATAAGCTTGAAGCACTCAAAAATAAACTCACAAAACATGTCTTTACAAGTTGGAACTGGGAACCCTGAAATGTGAAGGGGTGGAAAGGTTTGGGATGATCACTAGACTTGACTGTAAATTCAAATCCACTGAGTAGCTTGGACATTGATAGCTGCACCCTTACTTGCAAGCCTCACCTGATTCTCCATTTCCATACTTTGATGACAAACTGTCAGACAACTGGGTTGTCTGTAATGAGCTAAAATTCTATGCCAGCTAGTGCTTGGTATGGCATTAGTCAGTCTCTCATAACTCCTTCCTTCCCTCCCTGTCCCCCATGGCAAACATGAACATTTGAACCGGAAATCTTTGCAAGAGGTCACTCACCTACACTGACCATTTGAACCAGCAACTGGGCAAACATTAATGTTTGAGGGCTAAACAGAGAGCAAATGAATCAGCTCCATGTGGAATGCGACAATGGACCCTGACTATCAGCAGCTGGCTTTCTAGCAGAACACTCTGCTTAAATAACACAATTATTACACAGTCATTGAGGAATTGCTGTACTTGGAAAGGGCACGATCAACAGTGTTGGCTGAATGACAATAACAGACATGGTTCCCACAAAGGGAGGACAAAGGAAACGATCGAAATGATTATTTACACAAATGCACTCTCACCCCCCAAATCCATGCCTACTGAGATCTGTGTGAACATAGGCACACGTTATTTCACTACCACCTGCCAACACATGAGCATAAACATACTTAAAAGTACACAAGAACATTTTTGAATGGCATTATGTGCTGGTTGTGTTGTTAGCAAGGAAAGACATGCAAAAGCATATGACTTCCCTCACACAAGGTTCGGGGGGGGGAAACTGTTGGTTTAAAGCTACAAACAAATATCACAAGTGGGGTGCCTTCAATGGCAGATTCTGGTTCCTTCACAAAAATATATTTATTCATTAATTTGTTGAACCATTTCATCCCATTGGGTCACGTGTAGATTGGAGTCTATCTCAGCTGACACTGGGTGTAGGCAGGGTACACCCTGAACCACCACCGCAGGCTTGCATGCACACAACCATTCCTAAAAGCATTCATATCTAGAGGCAAATTGGAACAGCCAAGTAGCCAAATGTGAATGTCTTTGGAATGTGGGAGGAATACCTGGAGGAAACCTGCCTGGGGAGAATATGCAAGCTCTACACAGAAATGCGTAGATGCGTAGTGCAAGCCTGGGATTTCAACCAAGGAACATCTTGCTGAGAGGCGGACACGCTAACTAACACTACTGTGTGCCGGCCTTCATAGAAATATAATTGTAGAGAATTTAATGGACAACTGTGATAAGTATGAAGGTACAGTGTACCATTTGAAGAATGAGCATACATCTGTAGAATACAAGTTTCTGACTGAAACAGGTCAGATCTCTCAAATTAGGACCACATTTCCCAAAAGGTGCATAGCACAACAATAATCAGTGTTGTAAAAAAATTGTGAGCCCTTCGGTATCTTCCTATACAAGACCCTGTTCACAAAGTTCAACAAAAGCCCACAGAGGTTTTCCCCTTAAGAAAGCATGACATCAGCCATGGCTAGTTCACAAAGTGCCTGAACAACACTAATATGTCTAAACAATGCCGCATCTGGATTAAGACACACTGGGAATGGATAGAAAATGACACTGAGCCAGAGAGAGAGAGACAGAGAGAGAGAGAGAGAGAGCAGGAGAGAGAGAGAGGGTGAGTAGGAATGCAGCGGAAGGGAGCAGAGATGAAAAAAGGGGAAGCAGCCAGCTGTTTAGGACAAGTGCCAGAGTGTCTGCGGATGTGCAGAGCTCTTATTTATGGGCGATTCCCTTCTTGCAGCCAAATCCAGCCCTCAGCCAAAGAGAGAGAGGAAGAGAGAGGGAAAGAGAGGAAGAGAAAGTGAGAGACTCTGTAGTCCACTGTGGCCTTTATTTCACTCACACTTGGTTTCTAAGCACAGAATCCAAAAGACAGGACATAACATGCTACACTAAACAAGTCTCATCACCCCAACAGCTTGGAACGTGGTCTGCCATTACTGCAGATTCCCAACCCACTACAGCACAGTCCCTCTACAACTATAAATCTATATGGCTTAAGAGTTGAATCTGAATCACCTAGACAAGCATCACATATATACACAAACCACACATAACCTGATACAAACTAAGCTGTGCTAAAACTAGCAGAATGTGAATGTTAGATACAAGGTGCTCTCTTCCATGCCTAAAGTTGCTTTGCGACAATGCCAATTGTAAAAAGCGCTATACAAATAAAACTGAATTGGATTAAAGAGAGCATCATCTTTTCAGTGAAGCATATTGAGGGAAAAGTTTCTGTCACAGCTTTATATGATAATTTGTTGGGCTTTTTACACCTGAACCCAGTGGCTCATCACAGACCAAGCTTTTCCCGGTTTGTGTAGCATGAAGCGACTAGGAGTTCAACTCCTTCTGGATGGGACACTAGTTCATTGCAGATTACTTTCCCAGTATACTGCTGGGTCAACAGAGGTTCACTTGTGGTTAAGACCTTGCCCAGGGGCCTTAGCATGGTGGGGGGTCTAACAGGGATTCAATCCCACAACCTCTCGATCATGAACCCAGCACCCTAACCACTACACCACCAGCCCCAGCTTTATATAAGGTTGAAGCTAATCTCCTGTGATGCTGGCACCAAGCTAAAACAGTACAGAGGAGTGTCTAAGCAAAGATAGCATTAAGAAGGAGTATGAGAACCAGATAAATGCTCATGTTAATTATTTGTCTTTTCCACATAGATGGGCACTGTCTCTCTGAAAACGCATTCTGGTCCAAAACTTTCTGATATCAAGATGAAGGCTAACTGCATCTGTCTCCTGCGCCATCGTTTTTCTTCTCCACTTCATTCCACTTTTCTATCAGCAGTGCTCACCCTCTGTGCCAGAAAGCTGTCAGGGAGCTGTGTTCGGCTTTAATGCTAAAAGTACAACTTGACATTCAGAAGACATCTGGAATGATGGAAGAAATATGGGAGATGAAGGACTCAGCATGGACTCTCATGGGACCTTTCTCTTGTGACTCATGTGTTTCACATTAGGTGTCTGCTGAGTGTGCAAATGTCCACAACTTCAAGAGAGAGAGAGAGAGAGAGAGAGAGAAAGAGAGAGAGAGAGAGAGAGAGAGTGTGTGTGTGTGTGTGTGTGTGTGTTTAATGGTAAGTGCTGTATAATAAACATAGATAATTTGCAGTTAATTTCAGAGGCATTTTCAGTGTAAATGGAGCAAAACGTGGACAAACAGAGATACAAAAACCTACACACAAGACCACAGTCACGTCTGTCTGCCTATGTATCTATCTATCTACCTACCTATCCATCCATTCATCCATCCATCCATCCATCCATCCACAGTCTTAACAGATGATACAACTGCTGAAATGTTAGCTAGTATATGTATACAAGATTGATACAAGATCCAGAAAAATGAAGCACAGCTGCAAAGTTCAATGTTTAGGTTGAATATAGGCCTTATATTCCAATAAACATGCTAAATTAGATGCCTATCATATATTTCCATCCAAGAACCACAGCTTGCTATGGCGCTATTTGTGCGGGACAAGTGGCACCAGCCTCATCTCATAATTACTGACTGGGAAAATATTCATCCAAGACTTGGATCAGTTAACAGTTCTAGCATTTAAAGCTAAAAAAATTACTGTAAGGCTACCAGTTATTTGTATAATTAGCCCAAAGAACCAATGAATACAGATTTCTATTCATTTCACTTTGCAGGTTTCTATAGCAATCACAAATATGCATCCTTCGCTAAAACAACATTGCTCTTGCTAGGTATTTTCATCAGCCAAAACATCACAATACACTGGATCTAAGTGATCAAATCACTTAATAAATCCAACTACTCAGAGGTTGGCAGCTGTGACTCTTAACCTGAATTAGAGTTGATGGAAATGCCAAAATATAAGCATTTCTTAAAAGCATAGCCTTAAGATACAAGTATAAAAATTACTGTTTGTACTGCAAGGAACCTACATAGATACAAATATACATTAATGTGTGTGTATGTGTGTGTGTGAGAGAGAGAGAGAGAGAGAGAGAGAGAGAGAGAGAGAGAGAGAGAGAGAGAAAGAGAGAGAGAGCCCACCTAAGAGGATATAAACAAAAGCTCACTTCCTGTTTTGGTGCAATACCTAGTTACGTGGTGAGACTGTTTAAGGGGAATTATCAGTAGGAATCAGAAATGGTACCAGCAACAGAGAGAGAGATGAAGAGAGATGGGGGAAGAGAGAGAGAGAGAGACAGAGAGAGAGAGAGAGAGAGAGAGAGAGAGAGATGACACATGTAGCAATCCCATTGAAGGGGCAGATTCAGTAGTAAATGGCCTATGTTTTATCCTCCATTATCAGTTTATTTTGGTTGAATATAAAGGTTTCTTGGCAAAACTACTCCAGCTTACAGGCTTAGTATCTTTTATTCACCTGTCTTACACCTTGTTTTGGTTTTGTGTCTGTTTACAATATCAATAAATAATAACAACAAGACCTGAGGAAAGATCTTGTGCATATGTGATAACTTGGCTGTGCAACACTGATTCTGAGAAAGTCTGAGATCATTTATTAAGAAACAAAGCAGGGAGAAATAAGAGAAGAAAAAAAAGTTGGCGAAGCATACCTCCCTCTGCAGGGGTCATTGACACTTGAGTACAGGAGTAAGCAAATAGTTACAGAAAGACACTCAGGCCTATTCCACTTAATTTCCAAGAGATAACACTGTATTTCATCATTTAATATGCCTGGTAAGTGAATCAGCCCCTTTAAAGCTTTTGGGATTGTAGGAGACTATGATAAGAAGAATTACACAATCGTTCATTTTAAGTAATACCAAGACTCAATCTCTCTCTCTCTCTCTCTCTCTCTCTCTCTCTCTCTCTCTCTCTCACACACACACACTTCTGCATTTTGCATTTGAAATATTGAAAATCTTAAGTAAACCTCAAGCAGGATGTTAGCAGTGCAGCTTTCACCTTACAGCAGTCTGGCAATGACAAACCGGGAAAGATTCATCACTGGCTGGTGAAGAAGAATGGGAAACTGTAGAAAAGACAGGCCTTGTCACACCCTTCACAGTGAACTATTCTCTCCTGGACTGAAATTCATGTAACCTGACTGTGATGCATCACTCATACCTTCAAAAAACCTCTAACAAATACTGACACTGTTAAGGTGGCATACAAGAGACATTACAGTGTGGTCCTAAAATACACATACCTACCAGCCAACTAAAGCATTGCTATGGCTTTTCTAACTTGGAATAACATGGAATATTCCTATTACTGTGTCTTTCTGTTAATTTAAGAGCAGCTTAGTTTTGTAGTTCTAAATAGTCATCCATTGACATTTCTTTGCATCTCTTCTTCACCATTTCTTTTTCTCCATCTCTCTTTCTCTCTGTCCCTCTCTTTCCTTCCTCCTCCACTGCATCCACTTCTGGAAAGTCCATTTAAACAGTTCCCAGTAACAGCAGGTTCGTCTCCTCCATGGCAGATTCCTGCTTGTGTTTTTTCAATTAGCCTCAGCTCCTGTATACTATTCAGAGGAACATTTGGGAAACCATAATTCTCATGGCCCAACACAAAACCTAACGGAAAGTCACTTAAGATTTTTCCGGTAGGAGTTTTGGAAAGACTCATTACTCTGTCAAATGGAGAACACTCACATGTCCCTATAGAAACAGGTGAGAATTAGATAGAGGGAGAAACACTGATCAGTGACTAGATGGGTGGATAGATGAATTTCACAGGTGGATGTAGACATGCATGGATATATGGATTGATTGGTGGATAGATGGGTACATGTACAGATCACTGTATGGATTGATGTATAAATGGATGCGGATGGATAGAAGGATGGTTAATGAATGATTGGATGAAAAGATAATGAAAGGATGGATGGACAGACAGAAGGGTGGGTGGATAGACAAATAAATGGGGTTTGGGTGTGTGAGAGGATGTGAGAGGATAAAGATTTATAGGTGGGTGGGTGGGTGAGTTGTTAAATTCATGAATAGAAAAATCAGCAGTCAAATGGGTTGTTGGATGGTTCTGACAAGGAATGAGACATAAAACTTTGCATACTGCAGGGCAGAGACAAGGTGAATGGTCAGAGCAGAAGGAGATGGGGCAAAGGAGTGCATGAATGGACAGATATCCCTAAGAATGCAGATGAAAGTGGACTGGTCCGGATCTGCAGAGGGCCACAGGGAGAAGGGACAGATGCAGAGGCCTCACATCAAAGGTGCAGTGGCTGTGAGACAGATGAGAGGAGTGAAGTCGTCTTCACCCTCCCTCTGTCCTCGTCATATTTATACAGATGAGTCCAAACAGCCCTCGGCATTCTTGTGGCAATATGGCTCAATAGGCATGGCAAAACCCCAGACCAGGCTAGACACTCTCTCTCTCTCTCTCACACACACACACACACACACACACACACACACACACACACACACACACACACACACACACCTGGAACAGGCATGCACAACCCTAATATAAACTTACACACACAAGTTCATATCTAACACAGTGTTATGTGAAATCCCAGATAAGTTGGGTAAAATACTCCTCTGAGGTTAATAACCTGAAAGTGCACAGCTATACAAATGGGCCGCTAACTTACTAAAATCCACACCATCCCGCTGGATGTATACAGAAAGGGTACAAGAGTTCAACAGGGAGATTTGGATGTCAGCGTAACAGCGCCCGCACACTACACACATTCATTGTAAATCCTAAATAATGCCTTAGTCTAGTGTAGCCTCACACAAACCTTTACAGAGACCAACTGTGGAAACACTGCCAAATGTCATCCCTCTGTGTGTCTGTGTGTCTGTGTGTTTGAGTAAATAAAAGTGTGTCCTCAGGTACTCTAAGTGACAGACTCCACCAACACAACCCAGACAGTCAGAAGATACCCAGACAATAACAGACACATTGAGATGCAACTCTGTCCAATCCAGTGTAGTTCACAGCTCTTACCTGTGTGTGTGTGTGGAGTCCATGTGTGAGAGCTTCATATCTGCCGTAGCAGTTCCAGAGCTTCGCATTTAGACTCAGGGCTCATGTGAGGGGAGAGAGAGAGGGGGGTGGATGAAGGAAGAGGAGGAGAGGAAGAGAGAGACAGAGAGAGAGGTGTAGAGAGAGGGAGAGAGAGGGAGAGAGAGAGGAAGAGAGAGGGGGGGGGGAGAGAGAGAGAGAGAGAGAGAGAGAGAGAGAGAGAGAGAGAGAGAGAGAGAGAGAGAGAGAGAGAGA
>JAOUQZ010000010.1:8755977-8766052 GCA_028564935.1 Neosilurus hyrtlii | reverse complement strand
CACACACACACACACACACACACACACACACACACACACACACACACACACACACACACACACACACACACTTGATTATTTTATTTAGATCAGCAAGTACCCAAACAGAAGACCATATGGACGTAAAATAGTGCCAAAAGTCCTCAGTGCAAAATGGCGTGTTGAATCACATGAATTAAATAAATGTAAGTATGTAAACTTGAATATTTCTGCACTGCAGTTTGCTACAATTTGAAGACAAGAAAATCCCACAGCATTTTCTTGAATTTTTTTAAATGTTTGTTATAAATCCAGCATTTAAAATTTTATACAAATATTTCAGCCTTTCATGGGGTGGCATAGTGGCATAGTGGTTAGTACGTCTGCCTCGCAACAGGAAGGTTCTGAGTTCAACTCCTGTCTCCTCTGATTACTCCAGTTTTCTCCCACAGTCCAAAGCCTTTAATTGTTTCATTCAGTACAGTAACAAACTATTCAGTTGTCAAAGTACCATGTAAATGATTTTGCAGGTAATATTCAACCTGCTGTTTTTCAAGCTCACAAATTCAAGCTGCAAAGACTTCAGGTGTGACAACTTAGGTTTTCATGTCTGGGTATTCAGGAAGAGCAATGGACTGCTGATACGGGCTGGAATGCAGGTTCAAACTTTTAATTAGTGTCAGCAATCCATTGCTTTTCCTAGGAAACCGAATGCGAAGACCTGAATTTTAACATCTGAATGAATTAAATGCAGGAATAAGATTGGCAAGATCATGATACTGATGCACATTTTGAATATCTTCTCTAAATCCAGTGAAACTTTGTTCTAACAACTTATTAATGCTTTATAAAGTGTTCACAACTTAATAATTGAATTAACTGCAAACAATGTTATAGCTACATTATACTTCTGGGAAACTGTCATTTGTTTGGATATTTCAAAATCGAGATTGGATTTGTTTACAAAATAGCTGCAAAGCTTTTAAGGACTAAATTCATTTTAATAAATTAAATTATAATATGAATTATAAATCTTATTCTAAAAGGACATGTTGTGGGGCAAAAGCCCTGTTATGTAGGGTAAAGGGCCAGCAAGGGTGGTGTGTGATTTATTATGTACCCATATCTGCTAAATAACAGTTACATTAGTCACTGACAGTAATTTATTGTGATGCATTATTATATTATCATATGAATAAATATAAAAAAACATTTTAACAGGAAATATGAAACCCTTTGCTCATGATCATGTAAATTTACTTTGTATTTATTAAAGTTTCTACAGTTAATGCAATTATATTTATATTCAGGTACCATGGATAGTCTATATAATTTATTCGAATGATATTACTGATTAAAGATAAACCTTACTCTCAGACAAAGTGGCCTTTAGATATCAGGAAACATGGCAGTTGGGCGTGGTTCATTTTTTTTAATTCAGCATCATCACAATCAAATCCCCAAATATCCTTATCACATTAATCATTGCAAGATGTTTTTTCTGCACAAGTAAATTAAAATAATATATGATTACAGCAAAAGCAATCCAAAAATACACCAATATATGAACAAATTAAGTTTGAGGGGCTGTGAATAAAAAAAATACATAAATTTAATACTAAAAAAAACTATTTAGAGTTTCCAAAATAGACTCCTTACCATGAAACTTGGAGCAAATATTTAATCCTTTAAAATCTCACTTCACAAAAAGTTTCATTAATATATTTAATCATTATCTGAATGTATTCAATGATAGTAACTTCAAAACCCTTCTCGAAGTCTCTCTGGATAAGGGCGTTTGCCAAATGCCATAAATGTAAATGTAAACATGGAACTTTCTCAGTATGGCCTATTTGTGTTTCATCCAAGCAAAAGTGAGTCATGTGCAGGTTCTTTTTTCATCATGGATTTAAAATGGGCTCGGATCAAATTTATACCCTAAACTTGATTATTCCCCATCAGAGAACACACTATCTTCATAATTTTTCAATGATTGTAAGACGTATTCACAAAGTAATTCAGATAAATATAATGAAATCTGCAGCGTTTAAACTGAGCAACCTGTAAAAGGGTGCTTCTCTGAGAGTTGGCTGAGCTCTCTTTAGAGCTCCTTAGTAAAATAAAGCATTTTGGAAAATTGATAGAAGGGTGGATGGATGGATGGATGGATGGATTTTGTGGGTTTGTCCATCTGGTGTAACTCCAGAGACTTGTAAAACCAACACCAAAACACAATGAGGGTTCTTTGATGGCTTACAGTGGCAAAACACTTAACTTATACAATTTATGTTGTTATTTCCTCAATATATTACTTTCAAGTAATTTTAATACTATTGCACTTTGCCTTGAAAAATTCTGCAATTTAAGATAGAAGCTAAGATATGACACTCTTCCTGAAATCTGGAATTGAACCAAGTGTCTGGAGAATTCTCACTGACATTGCATATTTCCATCTTAATTCTTTATTCGCTCTAACTCCATTTCCAGCCTGCGAAATTAAAAGGTAAAAAGAAAAAATCAATGATGTTTTATTTTTCTCATCTTGAGTGGGTCACCCTGGAGTACTGGGATAAACATCCTTTAATCAGAATCAAACTCACAGTGAGCCTGGCCTGAAACAAAAGCCCTAACAATTAATTGAGAGGAGATGCAATGTTTTAATTGGGGGAAAAAAACAGGTTTTGTCACTTGCTGTCTTCTTCAGCTAACAGATTTGAAACCATCATTAATTGTCTTCATTATCCATGGGCCTGCGCCAGCAATTGATCATGATTGATCATCAGTTGGCAGATGTGCCAGAGGCTGGAATGCAATAAGGTCTCTCAGCTCAAATCAGTCGAGACAAGTAAAACTCTGACAAGAAGGTTCTGGTTGGAAACAACAAGCACAGAAACTGTGATAATGACCTGAAGCAAGGTGGGTGACACGTTATTAGTGATATGTTGTGACCCACAGCAATTGAAGTGTTTCGTGGATTGAAAGTAAAGTAGCAACATAAAGAGCAATTTGTCAGATTTGGAAGGTGTTCTTGTGCTCTTTGGGAGAGAGTTGACATAAGAAATTCTCAATCAGGACTAGCTTTATCCCAGAATGGATGTTGAGCAAAGGCACAGTTTTAGTGAAACAGTGAGGCTTTGAGATAATAATTTAAAAAATGTTTTTAAAATAAGAGCAACCAGAGAGTGCAAACCTCCACCAAGCACATCAATCTCCATAGTAATCAAACTGCCACAAATCTAAATCCTATCTCAAAATGATTAAGAATGCTTTGAAAAATTCCTGAATCCAGAATTTTATCTGGATTATCTCCAAAACCTAATGGAGACTTCCTTTTCGAAAGCCTCATCTCAAGTAGAAATTCTTCCTTGGTGGAGGAAACGATATGCTTAGTTGTGTGCATTCACTCTCCCACTAACATATCTTACCTTACTTAATCTGAAGTACTGTATGACAGGGGCAGTTGCAGCTTGTTGGGCACCCTGGCTAATGATCCCATCTGCATGCCCTATCCTTCAACTATGTTTCAATTCATAAATAAGACTCATACATATCAAAAAGTAGTAAGAGCTGAAAATAGAAACAAGTTGTAGTACATAAAGGAGAACAAAATAATAATTTAATTATTATTCTATTAACCCATAGCTGACAAAAAAACCCCACTCAACTAAAACTAAATTACGCCAATTATATATTACACAACTAAACAAATAAAATATATTCATAAATCAGAAAGCCCGACTAATATACTTTTATTACCAAATTTTTACAATATTACACTTTAAACAAGAAACACACAAATTAAACTGGATATCTGCTTACATTAAAACCCTGACCTTTCTTGGCGTCCTTGATGCTACAGTATTGAAAAGTCCCCTTCCTGAGCTCAGGACTCAGTCAATGCAATCACAAAAATCCTTCATGATGTCACTGCAATGAAAGTTAACTAAATCAATAATGTCCTAATTAAGTTGTAATCATCTTGCTGCAGGCTGCACGCATTATCATGATGAAATGGGTAAAATTATATCCCGTGTTGTGTGCTAGCTGGACAGAAAAGACCTGAAGGCACGTGATGGCATTAATACATTGCCAATTTCAGCACCTTAAACCAAGAGTCACAACCAAACCAATTCACCTTAGTGGTGGGCAGACTGGTTATATATTCTTAATAATTTTACACAGATGGGAGAAAATGTCTATAAAACTACATATTCACATTATTATGAAGCAACTGTGGTGTATTTTGTAGTATTTCCTCTGGTGCATTTCCACTGGTGACTGATTTTACTAATTGCATTAATGCATCATTTAATTACTCAGATTAGTTTATTCCCCTCACAGCAAGAAGACCCTGGGTTCGATTCCCGGGCTCGGGTGTTTCTGTGTGAAGTTTGCATTTTCTCCCCGTGCTTGTGTGGGTTTCCTCTGGGTACACCGGTTTCCTCACACAGTCCAAAGACATGAACATTAGACTAATTGGCCTTTCCAAATTGCTCCTCTGTGTGGGTGAGTATGAATGGTTGTATGTATGTTAGCCTTGTGATGGTCTGGCTGTTCAGAATATTCCCCGCTTTTGCCCAATGCCAAATGCCCCCATATTTTGAGTCAAATATTTATTTCCTTAAGTGGGTGGCCATATAGTAGGATAATAATGCTCTGTGAGTCTATTTTTGTCATGAAATAAACCCATCCAATGTGATTTTTGTCAGACTGGTTTGTTAATATATATATAAACAAACCAGTCTGACAATCTTAGTTTGTTTTTGTTTTTTGAGGGTTTTTTTGTTTGTTTGTTTGTTTGTTGTTGTTATTTGTTTTTTTTTTTGTTGTTGTTGTTGTTGTTTTTCCCATAGTGAGTGTTGAGTTTTGAGATCTGGAATGCTTAGCACTCTTTCCTGCCACTGCTAGCATCATGGATAAATAAAGAACAGAAAGCCGCACAGTGTGTGGGTGTAGGTTTGTGCATGTTATTTATGTTCCAGTACAACTGCACTGTGAAGACCTTGGAAACGCATTATGGACTAAGCTCTTAAGTTTCAATCTGGTTACAACTATTTTTATGCACACACTCTAACTTACAATATCTTTAGAAACAATTTCCTTTAAGGATGCAGTAGGTTGGTTGACTAAAAAGGTCACACTCTTAAGTAATAGTAATAGTGCATAATGTGTTGAGGGATGTATGAACTGATTGGCGTGGGCAATATAACTACCTCATCATGGTTGATTGGTAAACAAAGCAAAAAAAGAAAAGTTTTAAATTATTCATAGATGGCTACATGGGATAACCATCAATATTAGTCTTCTCTATCGCAGTTTTCAGTTCTATATTCAACTATATAACTCACTCTATTCAGTTGAATCTGACTCTTGGTGACTGTATTGCCATAGTTTTCTTCTCCACACACACACACATATATATATATATATATATATATATATATATATGGATTTATGGAGTGATATGCATTTATAAACATCTAATGATTAGTTAATAACTACAATAAACATATCTACAGTTGTGATACTACATATTAAAGATATCAAATTGATTATAAAAAAATAATTAAATTTACACATTGCTGAGTTAGCTGGGAAATGTGCTGTTTGTTAATCTGAATACTTTCATTTAGTAATATATTAATATAAAAATAAATGAGAGAAGTGATTCATATAATTATAAGGAAACAAACACAAAGTAAACCACTCTGGCAAGACAGAAATTAATAGTAAATTGAAAAATTAAAATAATGAAGATGAGACAGAGAAGTATGTATGGCTTGCAAATGATCAAATATACAAAGCGCATTATGGCTCCATGGAGGCCTTGCACCAGCTCGTTAACACCTCCTCACAGACGCACAATCTTTTCAACAGCATAATGGTGTCAAATTAACACAACACCACAAAAAGAGCATTTACAGCTTCAGACTGTCATCATCATCATCATCATCAGCCACCATTCCACATGTGGTGAAAGGAAAGACACATGCATGGACTTAGGAAGAAAGAAAGAAAGAAAGGAGAAAAGAATCCTTTAATCGTTGCTCTCTTTATTGTTTAAGGATGATAATCCAGAGAAAAACATTCCATCTTAAATGCGGTCACATGATTTGAGTCAGTCATACACCAGTTCCAGAGGTATAATTTCACTTTGCTGTGATAACATAGCTGATAAATACATCAAAAACACTGTGGAGAAAGAGGTTGAAGAATGCAGTGTGTTTGTATGAGGCTGTCACTGAAAGCTCATGGACAAAGGCAGCGAAAGTATTTTGAAGTGCTGAGATTCCAGGTTGATACCTATTTCAACCACTGGGAGATCCAGTGAGCTATCTGAGCATTTCAGAACCGCAAAAATTAGATAGTTGGCCAATTTACTGAAGCATTAGATGTGATTTAAAGCAACTTCAAAGAAGATTCTGACACCGGTCACAATAATAGACAAATAACAAATAACAGACACATTAAAAACATACAAAAAGTCATTTATGAAAGAAAAGTGAGCTTTCTCTATTGCTCTATAAACACACTTGATTGACACCATGACTTACGGTGTCTAAATGTACATATAGATTTTAGGCCTTTTCTTGATTACAGATCAAAGGAGCCTCTGATTAGACAGACAGCATCATATATCAGACTTATAGTTACAGAACTGACCACATAATACTCCAGTGTTTCTAAAAATGCACATTAAAGATAGGAATACTGTGTACATGTACTGCTGATTGTTTTAAAAAACACATTTGAGTGATTTAACTACTCAAATTTAAGTAGAAAGTGCAACAAACCTCATTCTGCAGTAAATATTAAATAAGAATAATATAAAGAGAATAAGAAAAACAGATATACAAAAATGGCAAACTAAATATGAACTCTTTTAATATACATATTTTATTAGTGATAGATATTACAGTTTTCAAATGGCAAATAACACCAGCTGAAGAGTAATGTAAATGTAAAGCAAATTTCCAGCCTTTATTCCATATCATTAATGATCAGACAACTCAAAAGAATTAATTCTGTAGTTTGAATCTGAAAGCTGCTAAATCCATCTTTGTCCAGGAGTGTGAAAAAGCATCGTCTGCTTCTCTCCGTGTTAATCAGTATGACACCACACAACTGTGGACCTTTGCTGTGAAAAAATGATTAATGAATACATTATCTGGATTAAACACATTTCTAAACAACAACAAATACCAAACGAATAGAAAATGGACTATTGTTTTGTTTATTTTAGACACTTTGTCAGAATGCTTCACACTAAGACAAGATGTATGCATTAAGACTAAGATACCAGAGGATCAAAATAAATAAACAAACAAACAAACAAATAAATCAATAAACCATTTTCACAAGGATTTTACTTTCTTGTGGATCTTGAACAGCGTGAGCATGAAGCTTGTGGGCATGGGTGCCAGGTCTTAGTAAAATCCCACCCCAAATACAATACAAAAAACACACAAAGACCTAAAAATAGCTCAAAGATTAACATTGTACCAAGAAAAAACATTAACAGTGGTCATTGCACACAACAGATCTCTGAGCTTTACAAAATATAATCACAACTGCCACATTTGCATCAGATAACCTCCCTGACTATATTTTCCAGCAGCTACATCACATTAGCTTCTAGATACCTACACATAAAATATCACAGCAGGTGGAGGGGCCAGCACCCATCACTCCTGTGCTGTCTCTAATTATACAACCCTTCATATTCACAGGAGCTCCTATCGAATGTATACCATTATTCAACTCAGTGCTCCCTTTATAATATATAACCTGGTATATAACCTTGTATGTATCTGAAAGGGGGATGAATAAAACATTTTTGAATTCTGGCTATTTTGAATATACATTAATACCATACGGACTCTCTTGTGCCCTTTGTTTTCTAGCGGTACTATCAATGATGTACTGAGAAACGGAAATGGTTTTATTCTACCATTTATTGATTATATCCTTATATATTTCCTTTTCCTTTTCATGATGTACATGTCAAATGAATACTGGCTCAGTATTCATTCAAGGAAAATAGGTGGTGGGGGCCCATAGTGGTGTGGTAACTAACAAGTAAGTAACACTCTCACCTCACAGCATGATAGTCCAGGGTTTGAGCTCCATGGTCAGCAAGGGTGTTTCTGTGTGGCATTTGCAGGTTAATCCTGTACTTGTGTGGGTTTTCTCCAGGTACTCCAGTTTCCTCCCACAGTCCAAAGGCATGAACATTAGTATAATTGGCTATTCTGTATTTGTGCAAATGGTTATTTGTCTGTGTTGGCTATGCAATAATCTGGCGAGCTGTTCAGGGTGTACCTGGCTTTTTGCCCAGAGTCGGCTGGAATTGGCTCCAGCTTCTCTACAGCCCTAAACAGGATAAGTGGTACAGATAATGAATGAGTGAACCTGGGCACAAAGCAAGGTCAAAAAAGAAATGTTTTGCCCAAATTGAAGTGAAAGAATTCGAGTGCTTTGCACAGAGCCCTAATCTCAATCTCACTGGACATCCCCGGATTGATTTTGAACAATACCTGCACCACAGGCCTCCTCCCATAGCATCAGAGACCGACCTCAAAAATGTTAAGGTTCCTGAATGGACACAAATCCCCTAAAACTAGTGGAAAGTCTTCCAAGCGGGCGGCTTGGATGTTAGAAGAGCAGAACTAAATCTGGAATAAGATGTTCAACAAGGAAATGTGATTTCAATGATTCTGTTCACTAACCTTTGGACAAATAGTAATTTGTCTGAACAGCCTTTTAAGAAGATGAATGATGTACTGGAAACTTGCTGTTAAAATTTGTAAATGAAAAATGTCAGAGTCCACAATGAAATGAAGCAAACAAACAAAAATTCTGGGACAGACCACAACCACTCTACTTTAAATCTAAATATGAATATAGACATAAAAATTTGGAGCACAAGTACATAGTTAGTTGCAATGGGTTACAGCCCTAATGTGTATAGAATATGGGACTTTACACCCCACCCCAAGATATGTGCCACTGCACAATCAGCAATTAAAAATAAAAGTCGGTTGTCTTTAGGTAGTAACATTATAACATAACACAAACAAAAAGTAAAGAAGTGTATATTTATTTACACATAAGACTGTCCCAGTGTTTTTCATGATTTAGCTAAAATCAGCATTGTAGCCACAGGATAGCTTCACCTACCAAACATGTCATCAATGCCATAAACGGTGGTGTGGGAGATTATCCATCATAATGGGCTTCATTGAATATATTATTCAGAGCTCATTCAGCCAGGAGCCACCTGTGCATTTAGGAGAATACCACATGCTCTCCATGGCAGCACACTGTAGCAGCCGGCTGTCTAGGTTTAGCTGGCTGTCACCAGGGAAACAAATGCCAGTGGCTAGTGTATGTGTACTGAGCAGGTCATGTTGTTCCGGACTATGTTGATGCTGGCAGGGTAAATGTATATATGTGTGGACTCATGAAATAAATCCACACGAAATTAAAAATGTTGGCATAGTAGGGCAAATATGTGACACACGACAACCTGGGGTGACAAATAAAACCTGTAGGGCTCAAATTCTCTAGGTTTAACTCACATTCATGTCAGGTCTTAGGTTGGAGATGGAAGTTTGTGTTTAAGAGTGAGTGTGTGAATGAGCATGTTTGCATTTGTGGAAATGACTGTGTACGTAGTTAAGAGTGCATTTTATAGCACGAGGTTTCTGGGAACCAGTATACTTATGAGAGAGGAGGAAAGAAACAACTGGAGCGAGAGAAAAATAGAGAGAAAGAGACATAAACTAGACCAACCACATCCCTATT
Source organism: Neosilurus hyrtlii (assembly GCA_028564935.1). Classification (NCBI taxonomy): domain Eukaryota; kingdom Metazoa; phylum Chordata; class Actinopteri; order Siluriformes; family Plotosidae; genus Neosilurus; species Neosilurus hyrtlii. Next base: position 8,756,266 of record JAOUQZ010000010.1, on the reverse strand, counting down.
ACTGTTGCTATTTTGGATATATTTCACAATTTAACTTTGCGCTGTGTTTGTTTTATATACCAATACCTTCCTCAAAACAGTAAAGCTGCTTTAATTGATCACTGATAAAAATAAGAGACATGCTGATTGATCAAGCTGGGTGGACAGACAGGCAGACAAAATACAGAGGAAAATAGCAACATGAACTCAATTTTTTATTTTTTGGTCTTGTTCAGCATCACAGCAAGCAGAATGGTAGTCTGGTTGCAGCGTTGTGCTGTACAATTTTGCTTTTCCAAGAGGAGGTTTA
>JAOUQZ010000010.1:8740282-8755877 GCA_028564935.1 Neosilurus hyrtlii | reverse complement strand
GCTGCAAGCAGCACTAAGCACCCCTGTTCCCCAGGAGGCCCCCCAGGGCAAGACAGGCCAGTAGCAGCTGCCCCCATCACTGGACCACCCAGAGACTGCAGCCAACGAGCTACCACCGACCATAGAAGGCACCCACCCACCACACGCCCGGGGGGAAGAAGAGGAGAATAAGGAGGACAGCGGGAGAGCCCAGACTCACCGTACGCCACCCCCAGGCCCAGCCCGGCACCCCCACAAGTGCACACTGTCCCTCCCACTCCCCATACACACACACACACCTCTTTGCACTCCCCCCATTCGCCCCAGCACTCGCCCACACACACCCACACGAGCTCACACCCCATAATCTTCCCCAATCCTCCCGCCACCGGGCCACACTCAGGGCCCAGGACGGCAACCAGACACCAGGGCATGTGATAACCCGCCCCATGGCAGCACATCTGAACAGATAGACCCAAATGCAGGACAGAGACAAGAAGATCAGGATAAAGTGCAAACGAGGATTCTTTATTAAAAACACGGATAACATGGAACATGAAACCGTGGAATATATAGGGCTGGATCACCGTGCGTACGCTGAGATATGTCCTCTCTCTAAGACGGCACACGCTTGGATGGAGGCACATCTCTTACCACCCTCTTCTTCTTGCGTCTCTTCTTGATTACAGTGGACTTGCACGGTTTACCCTGCTTTAATGCTACCCCCACATGATTGGAAGGAGAGCTTGACTTGTATCGGTGGGATGGGCCGTGAGACTTGACATTCAGGGGGTCCGACTCGGATACAGGGCTTGCCTTACCCTCCAGGGATCCGTGAACAGAAGGGGGTGCAGCAAGACAAGACGAACTACAGGCAGGGGTCCCAGCTCCTAATTACCCCTGTTTCCCAGATAATGTGAGGGTTGTGAGCCCTCAGCCAAGGGATCCCTAGAATAAGGGGGTGGTGAGGGCAATCTAGGAGATGGAACACGATGGATTCAGTGTGATCCTGCCAATATACATGAGGAGGGTCTCTGTCCTGTGGGTAACCTGGCTTAGCAGCTGGTTATTTAGTGCACGGGCGGTGACTGGTTGGGTGAGTGGCCTCTCTGTGATGCCCAACCTCCTGGCTAGAGAGTAGTCCATCAGGTTTACATCGGCCCATGAATCGATGAAAGCCTGGATGGAAATAGCTTTGCCCTTGCTTAGCAGAGATACAGCAGTCAATGTACGAGGAGAAAAACGTGTGCATGTGTCTCTGTGTGATCCGGAACGCCAGGTCCACTAGGTCCTCAAACTCAGCGGGAGTTTGAGGGGCAAGGTGGTCCAGGATCTCCTCCCGAGCTCGCTCACGAAGGCGTCCTTAATGGCCGCAGTATTCCAGCTGCTGTTGGCGGCCAGAGTGCGGAACTCTATGGCGTAATCGATCACCCTCCGAGAACCTTGTCTCAGTCTGAGCAGTGCCCTGGAAGCATCGCAAGCTGGGGAGGAGTGATCGAACATTCGCGTGAGTGTTTCCTTGAATGCCTGGTAACCTTGACATACCGCTGCGCCTCGAGCCCATTACGCTGTGGCCCATGCCGCCGCTCTTCCTGACAGGTGGGAGATCATGAACGCCACCTAGGCCTGTTCGGTGGCAAAGGCGGCTGGATCATTCTGGAAGTGCAGCTCGCACTGAACTAAGAAGGAGCACCACTTACCAGACTCTACCGAAAACCTCTTTGGCGGGGCGAGGCGAATGGAACGAGGCGAACGGGACGAGGCGGGGGGGGTCACTGGAGGCAGGGTGGCAGCTGGCAGGGGGGACGCTGGCATGGTCGGTGGAGGTGAAAGCAGCTGCCCCAGACTCGCGGTTACCTGGCTCAGCTGCGCGCCCAGCAGATTGACATGTGCGCTCACGTCCTGCTAAAACCGGTCCTGCCGGTCCGCAAGCTCCTGCACTCCCGTGGCTATGGTGGATAACTGTGTCTCATGGGCTTTGATCTGCAGCTCCTGTGGCACAAGCACTTGGCTTATCGGATCTCTGTCCGCTGGGTCCATGTCTGGCCAGATCGTAATGTTACGAAGATACTATGAACAGATAGACCCAAATGCAGGACAGAGACAAGAAGATCAGAATAAAGTGCAAACGAGGATTCTTTATTAGAAACACGGATAACGTGGAACATGAAACTGTGGAATATATATACGGCTGGATCGCGGTGCGTACGCTGAGATATGTCTTCTCTCTAAGCCGGTACACGCTTTCTCAGAGAATACGCAGCGCTCATTCAATAACGGCCCAAGTTCTCTCTGTGATACCTAAACGCTCATTCAATGACGGCCCAAGACGATCTGGCCATCGGGACAAGGTACGCGGCGCCCTTTTATCCTCCGGTGGGAATGAGGAACAGGTGAGCTAATTAGGGCGGAGCCTGTAATCAGAGAAACACACACGGGACAGGAGAGAGCAGATCAAACAGACAGACATTGCACCTCACAGTGCAGCCACAAAGAGAACATACAAACTGCACACAGAAAGGCCCCTATCAGCCACGCCGTTTGAATCCAGAACTTTTGTGCTTTGAAATGGCAGTGGTAATAGTGCTAACCACTCCACCATTGTGTTGCCTACACACGCTAATCACTTCCTCACTCATTTGCTGAGCTGTTCTAATAGGGTCACAGAAAGGCTGGAGAATATCTAGGCAAAGGAAGTATTCACACTCACTCACAACTAGGAACAATCTGTAACAGTCAATTAGCCTAATGGGTATGTCATTGGACTGTGAGAGGAAACCCACACAAGCATGAGGAGAACATGCAAACTCCACACAGAAATGCTCTCGCTGAGCAAAACCTAGGACCTTCTTGCTGTGGGCCGGATGTGCTAACCACTATGCCAGTGTGCCAACACATACTGTTAATTAAGAATAAATACTATGTTACATTGTTTATATAAATACATCATTTTGACATATAGCTTTTTTTTTGACTCATAAGATATATTATCGATAATAATATTGATTGCCTTGACTTGTATTTCTGAATCTCAACTTTGGAGTGGCCCATCTCACTCATCTTTGAGCACACTGCAGGGCAGTGGCTGCTATTCATCACTGTACTCAGGGCAAACTAGCTGGGAGGCCTGTTGTAGACATAGCATCAGGGTGATGTTTATTCTGTCTGTAGTGATGGTCCTCAGTGAGGATGTTCCCAGGTTCACAGTAGCACAGAGAAGTGAACACAGCACATTTAGAGAATCCCTATCATAGAATACTACCAATAATTAAAAAATCGGATGGAGCACACACAAGTTCACACACCTAACTCGCTGGAATGATACCTTTCTTTCCAGCGAAGACTGAACATGATTCACACTGTCATTCTCTATTCATTGTGCACATTAAATGTTAGATTTCATAGACTTCATATACACATTAGATTAAACTACATGACAAGGGCGGCATGTGATGGTCTGGCAAGATGTTCAGGGTGGTCCCCCTCTTTTGTCCAGTGTCGGCTGAGATAGGTTTCTGCCTCCCTGTGCCCCTTATAGGGTTAAGCAGTTCAGCAAATGAGTGAGTGAGAGAGTACATGAACAAGTGAGAGTGCAAGACATAGAGAGTGGAAGGGGAGATGCAAACAGTGTCCTTCTCAAAGAGCCTATTCACAGACATCCTCACATTCGAGCAACCTGCATTCTTCTGTTATTTAATGCAATCCAAGTGTACATCAAGAGACTCGAGGAAAAGAGAGACAGCGAGTGGTCGGTTAAAGCCACTCAGCCGAGTCAGGACTCTGATTAAACTTAAGATGAATAGTTTCAAAGTACAAGAGAACTGGACTCATTTCTGTTCAATCCCAATTCACTTTTGCAGTGCCAATACTGGTCAAGCTTAATAAAATAGGAACAGTGGTGAAACTGAGAGATATTGCTGCGGCTGCTTGCCAAGCCTCTCATTTCTCAGAATGGAAAAAGGCTTGAAATGTATAGAATCTTAAGAGACATGCTAGTTTGAACTGCAGCTGTTACAGATGTCTGATAGCACCTGGATCTAATCTAACTTCAATGCAGATTTGAATGAACTCCGATGTCTAATTGACAGCCTGACAACCATATGAATGTTTCCATTCCACATTTTAATGCACATGATTAATGTTAAGGGTTGCATCGTGGTTCAGTGGTTAGCACTATCACCTCACAACTAAAAGGTTCCATGTCCAAATCTTGTGGCTGCCTAGGACCTTTCTGTGTGGAGTTTGCATGTTTCTGGGTACTCCATTTTCCTCAATCCAAAAGCAGGTTAATCTTCTACTTTAAATTTCCAAAAGGTGTAGGTGTGAATGGTTATTTGTCTCTGTTTTAGTCCTGCAATAGTTTGGCAACTTGAATATGGTGTAACCTGCCTCTTCGTTCCATCTTCCCCATGACCCTGATGGATAAATGGTATAGATAATGGATGGATGGTTGGACAGATTAATGTTAAATACTAACCGTCAATTAAAAAGTACAACACATTTGGCTTTTTGTCGAAGAAGTGAAGTAAGGTGAGTACGGCGCCATGCCCTGAATGACCTGATGTTCTCCCTGAGTTCCTCCAGCCCAAAGGAAAGCGTAATGTAATCTAAACCTGGAGTCAGCAGTAACATCTTACTGGAGAGCTCCAAGAAGTAGGAGGAGGCAGTTTTGCAGGTTTGTGGAGTATTTTTAACTTTTTGCAGCTGCTACACTGTGGCATGTGGTACTCTCCTGATGTGTGTGGCCTTACCATGCAGAGAAAAAAAAGATGATGAGAGACTGGAGTAGAGATTACACAAGTAATCCTCCTTTTAACTTGATGCACATAATAATTACAGATATAGGAGTTGATATAACGTCATGTACAAGCAAGCCTAATGCATACAAACTCATCCATAAGCTCACACATGTCTACTTGTACATTCTTTCTATTAAACATATAATAAGTGGGAAGGATGATCTACACCGGTGGCTGCGCACATGCAGGGTTTGGGATAAGTGCTCTCAGTTGGTGGAGGGAAAAACTGATATTCTGTGTGCTGTATTGAATAACTGAGAATTGAATTTTCTCAAGATTGAGTATAGGGGGAGAAAACTCTGCTGAGCATTTTTTTTGCTGTGGAGGTTGTGCTGAAATATCCCCTGCAATGTGCACTCCAAGCTTAGAGCTCTAAGGTGTTTGGTGGAAGGGCTGATTTGTCGACATCAGTATACAGGTTGCAGTCTACAAGTTGCTTGATGCCCTTTATACTGACATAACATAGTTACTCATGAAAAACATCACTGTTGTGTACCATATGATTTTTAAAAGTAAATCGGTACTCAAACTGAAGCACAGATTTATTGCTTATATTTAATAATAAATCTGTGCTTCAGTTTGAGTACCGATGGCCTGATCGCCTAAAGGTTTGGGACCTGAAGGTTGCTGGTTCGATTCGGGGAGAATAAGCTGCACCTTTACTTCCTCTTGATTTGATCTTGATTTTTTAGAATTTCGCTATACTGCATTAATCCCACAATGAAAATTATTTTCTCTACATTTAACCCATCCAAAGTGAGCATACACACGAAAACAGTGACCACACACTCGGGGCAGTGTCCTGCCACACATTGGGGCACCCGAAGAGCAATTGGGGATTAGGTGCCTTGCTCAAGGGCACTTCAGCCATGATGGTGGAGGAAGGGAAGGAGGTCACCCCCCAACCACCACACATTTTTCCTGTGCATATGAACACGAGGCCATTATTGAATATGGTCATAATGTTCTGTGTTGGTTGTTGTAGAGATGATTGCAATCTGCACATTTTGCATTGCTACACTGGAGAGACATACATACTAACTGTAAATCATCACAGTATATGTGCAAAAAAACTTGAACAAACCCCCCACCCCCCCCCCCCCAAAAAAAAAACAAAAAAAGCTTCAATATACACCAAGCACATACTTGCCAAAAGAACACAGCATACAAACCATATGCTAGACTAAGTGAACTCAGACACATTGTCTTTCTTTCAATTTCATACGGTATGTGCATGGGCTCATGAACACACACCCACACACTGTCTTCTGTGGATCTGTGTGTGGGTATGCGGTAACAATGGTCCGTGGCTTAGTGAAGGCAACTCTGTACGAGACTTCCACATAAACCTTTAATATAAGGCCTTTTAAATGTAGTAGGCCATCAGAAGTCAGTGCACCCTGTAATTGACCTTAAAATACTTTCTGAAGAGGTCGGAGGCAATGTCATTGGCCAAAGGCCCAAGTAGTGGCTACACTGCTGGAGCCCATAGGAGCCTGGGAAGGCTTCACGGTGTATATTTAGTGTCCTGTCCTTTGATTGGGGACAAGAGACACACAGATAATGCCAGTCTGCATGTAAAACCACGTGTATCCGCCCTGAGGTGCCCCCTTCTGTGGTACGCTCTCCTCTCCCACGGCCACAGCGAGACAGAACAGGTCAGAGCTGTATCTCAGACAGAAAGCAGGCAGGAAGTTCTGCCTCAGAATCAGACCTGCTACAGTCCTGTACTTTAGTTTCTCATTTAATGAAACCATTGTTTTTACATAAGTAGATACTCTCCTGGTTCCTCACTCACAAAATAAGAGCTGTATGCTGATACTGTGTGCTGTTATTCAAAATTAAATGTCTTCACTGCCTTTACTCAAGACCATTGCTGTCATGCACATTTTTTTCCCATTCCTGCAGAAAGTCATTTATCTTCAAAGGCACAAGAACAGAGGATCTCAGTCCATTCTTTCTGCTGCATGTATGAACAGGACACTCTTCCACTTAATATCCACAAGGGATAGCAAAAGTTCAATTACAAACTAACTTTAGGAGTCATGATTCATGCCCCAAATTTCTCATCTGCCCCACAGTAACACCTCTGTAATTAATGTAATTAATTTTAATTTTTCTATGTAAAGCTGCTTTGTGACAATGTCAATTGTAAAAAGCGCTATACAAATAAAACTGACTTGACTTGACTTGTAATTTATGCCTATTTCTAATGAGAAGTAATGGGATGAAATATATCATGGATTCTGTCTCATAAAGGGTTCAGATGTTTGTTATGGAAAGATATAGATAAGTTTCTTATAACCTCTGGTATAGTTTTAGACTTTTCCAACATATTAACAGATCTAAATTACTTGTTAGTTTGTGCAATCATTTGAAAAATTGCCCATTAAGTACATAAAATTAACACGACCGCATTATCACCCTCAATCAATAAAACTGCAGTCCATGCCAAGCATGTGCTGCTTTGGTGAAGATTCCCAACAAACTACAACATTCATATAATGGCTAAATATATGATTGACTTTAGGAAGACCAATAAAACTGTTTAAGACACAAAAACTGTTTAGACTCTTAGAAGATTTTTTCAATGACTAGGTTTGGGCAACAATTGCTTTCTATTGGATTGGCCTTAAACTCAGTAATATCCTATAATTCAGTACAGACATACTGATACACGTATAATCTTTGCAATTAATGAACGGCCGCTGTTTTGTTTATTATATTACAATTTTAATGACAGATTCCCAGAATAATTGAACAGTTCAGAGAATGAGAACGCTGCACTCAGGACGTAAACCATTTTGAACATTGTGGAATCTGATAAATGTTGGTGCTGTGGATATGGAGCATGTTTAATGACAACAGCCAAATGATCTGTCAGTTTATCTTTTTGATCTTTCAGAAAGAGATGGAATCACGGCAGAATTTTAGAGCTCTCCAACCCATGATTCTGAGCTGCTGTTGCTAAAGTGACAGATATGATGGTTCAGCGGATACTTGCCCATCTGGGAAAAGTGTGGCTGTTAGCCCAAGCACTGAGGACACTGAGTTCAATTGAGTAATTTAATTCAGATGAGGGAAATCAATACACTCACTTTAATACAAATACACATTAATATTCTTCCACAGCTAACCATGCTTTTTTCAGTCAACTCTCCTTTCTGTGAGGTGACCACCCCTTCACCGCATTTTATATGTCCAAAGACTTTTTTTGGCACAGGATCAGAGACAGATTGAGAGAGAAAATTGAAAGATACAAGGAGAAAGTGAGACAAAGGAGAAATAAACACTTGACAGAACACCCCATATACTGTCATTACATTACCAAGATCAAGAAATCTCAGAGTGTAACATCTTAAAAAGTCATGAACTTTTATGTAAAGCATGGTTTTTAAACTTTAATCAGTCATTATTCTTTATATGCTAAAATGGATTGCATGGCTAGAATAACATGGCACAATGTTCTGAGGGCCTTGCATTGCAAAAAATGTTAGGACATGAATCTAGGAAAAATTGTTAGGCTTCCTAATCAAGAACCCACCAAGGATCTACATTGAGATCAACCCCAGACCAGTGATATGCTATGTAGCCGAGTACATAATGAACATGAGTAAACGAATTAAATGCTCACTCAGTCACTCTTTTGCTGAATTGCTTAATCCTATTAGGGTCGCGGAGAGGCTAGAGCCTATCTCAGTTAACACTGGGTGAAGGCATGGTACACCCTGAGCAGCTCTGAGACCATCGCAGGGCCAACACACACACACAACTATTTAATGTGCATGTCTTTGGACTGTGGGAGGAAACTAGAGTACCCAGAAGAAACCCACACAAGTACAGGAAGAACATGCAAACTCCACACAGAAACGCCGGAGCTCGGGACTCAAACCTTCTTGCTGTGAATGCTTTGCTTCAGGTTAAATGTTAGAACAGAATTAGAATACTGTTATTTTGATGTGGATGTGTCGACAGTTAAGGTTATTAAAACTGTTAGGTATAATTATTAAGGTTTGAAAATATAATGATGTTAGCGCTGTGTTTTTCAACTATGAATTCTGCTAATGGTTTTTGTGTTTTCTGTCTGAGCTCTCCACATCCCCTCAGCTAATCTCTCCAACCATCATTACCAGTTGCTTCCTCTACAGTGGAGGAAGTGTGCCGCCTCTCCGGCTCTCCAACAGCAGGCCACATTAACGGTTGCGGGAAGCACTGCTGATCACAGTGTGTTTTTCAATCTTTTCCAGCACTGCAGGGTTTCGGAATCTCTAATGGAGAGCTAACTGGCCGGCGTTGCCCTCTTCCCACTCAGTCAGCACAGTTTCGGGCCAGAACTCGTGCTGTCCCGCTCTCTCGCCGTGATAAATGAATAATAATAAGACGCAATTTTCGCTGGTTCCTCATCAGCTCCAATTTTTCATGTGCTTTTTCTGGAACCTTTCTCTTTATTCCCTGACCACATTCCAGCACAGTGATGTCATATTCGGTTTATGCTACTGGCTGAAAGCTCTCATCCACCACTCGAGTGGGGCAAAAATGCACCCCAGTGTATGTTTCCTTTAAGAGGGAACATGAAATTAGTGGTGAATCATCTAGGCAGACTATATTATTATATCATGTTTTTTTACTTTTCACCAAGATAATTTTGATTTATCAAAATTTCCAGGAAATCAAACCCAAGCTTAGGATAAGTGGCTCCACATCTTAAGGATAGCTATCTAACCAGCTAACCTTAATTGAGGGCCATTTCTCTGCCTCTCTTTCCAAATATTTGTCCTAAACTAGAAAAGTAAATGCTTCCATATTTTGGTTTATTTGTCAGACTTATCAAATATTTAAACGAATTTAAGTCCAGAAATGACAATAATTAATGCATCACTTAAAGGACTTAAAAGAAAAAATATATTTGTGTATAGAGTACAATTAGAAAGCTGAAATGTCAAAGACTTTCAAATCCTAAAGTTATCCACATAATTTGTAAAAGACTAAAATGATTTACACTACACAATAAAGTAATCAACATGTACACAATTTAAACAAAGTATTTCATCGAATTCACCAGAAGTAAGTGGATCTTGTATGTATTTGTAATGTTTGTATGATAATATTAAACAAGTATTGCACTTGCTCTTTTGAATCTGAAGCATACAGTCCCTCTTTTCAGTGTTTCCTTCAAAGCCACAACCCCAAAACACTTGAACCCGAACTGCCTGGGCTTGAATGCCTAAAGGGAAGCTTTCTGGTTTAATACCAACATGACTGACAGGAGACTAGAGACATCTCCTTGTACTGATTAGCTGCATGCTGGTGATCCACATCTCCTGAGACTCAGGTGCCTTCAAGTTTTTCCTTGAAGCTGACATTTTATTGACAGCTGTCAGAATTTGAGAATGTTTCGCTGATAATCTAAAATGCATTCTCATTTTTAAAAAAATCCCCGAGACAGCTTGAAATGAACTGATCTGACCTACTATAGAACAGTGACAAACCAAGGCTGCACAGTTCCATAAAGTGGAGATTTGATCTTGTGCCTTAGACACCACATGCAGTCCATACAGGAGCCCAGATGGGCTTGGAGAAGCCTGCTGTCACGTTATTGTTACAGCCGCACATTTCTGTACACACGTGCCAGAAAGGAAAGCGTCACAAGAGTCCACATGAGTGGCAGACAACATGAGCTTTTTGTGATAAGCCAGGAGGGAAGAAATTAAAACAAGCAGTGTTAATTCTGCACTGTCAAAATAAAATGGTTAGCAGGAGGATGGCCATAACAACCACACTGGGCCATGTGTAGAGGAAATCCCAAATCATCTGCACATTCTCCACTGGCTTTCTGACGACCCCTCTGACCCTGACCTGTGAAAGACAGCAAGAGGTGACAGCATGAACAGCTTTAGCCTGGCAGAGAGTGTGGTAGTGAGTCAGAGAATAATAATGGTGGAAGGTTGGTATTGAAAAAATTGAAATGGAAATCTGTAAACAGTATATTCCTGAGACATTTAAGGCAAGCCCCAATTTGACCATTACACACTGACATTGGTAATTCATTCTGCATGCGGTTAAACGCCCTACTGGTATCCCTGTATGCATAGAAGTTAATCCCAACATATGGGTGGCGGTGTCCACCTCAGTTCTGGTTTGGTGGAATTTGACCCTGCATTGCTGAGCACATCTGAGATTTATAGAGGTGCTGCAGGCCTTGCATGTGGCAAGCAGATGGTGGCATCATGCTCCTCTTCTGTTCCCTATTCTTTTTTTCCCTCTTTCTCTCATTGTTTTTTTGCATATCAGTGCTGATTTTGCAAAGCCACCTCACTCTTCCTGCCCCAACAAAAACACACGTCACTCATCCACAGCACAAACTCGCACATATGTCTGGGTGCTATTGTGTCTTTTCTTTGTTAACCTCCAACACCCATCAGCACTCCGATCTGTGAACCCTTTAAACCTGTGTTCTGCCCTGTCCATTCACTGCATACTCCAAATACACAAGCACATGTACAGTCTGAATAACCTTCCAGTCCAACACTCAACACTTTGCTGAAACCCTCCAATAGCCTCCAAGAGTCTGTGCATGTTAGGACAAAACCAGTCTCCTGCCCCAACTTCAATCTTGATCATGTTTGACATTTGACATTGTCTAAATGAGATAAATTGCAGCAGAGTCCCAGCAAAGCTATGCAGAGCAGAGGTCACTTCCTTGCTTTTCAATTTGTTTCTTCATCTGTTCTTTGAGGTTCTGAGTTCCACAGTAAAACACCCACACATACACACACACACACAGGTCATGGTCTCACATTTTGTGCTGCGCAAATTGAATCAGACATGCTAAGAGGACAGGCAGACTCACACAGTCTATGAGTGCGCTTATATACAAAAGCACACATCCTTACACGTGCATACACATGTCGACACACATTGTTCAAATTATGGTGCAGCCAAGGGTAGCTCTGGTCCCCCAGAATAAACTTCACCAACCCTGACAATAATAAAAAGGTAAAATGTAGGTTACAACAGTGTTTATTAACACATTCTATGTGTTATATTGAGTGTCATGAAATTTACACTCCAGCAAACCATCTAGCTTAACTATTTTTGTTGCAGTATTTCTCTAATAAGGCAGAGAAGTCATTGCTCTTCATGCTGAATGTAGGTTAAAGATTACATCTCACTGGTTTTCTTATTTGTCTCGCATCACAGTAAATCTATATTGCAATCTAGCTGTAACAAATTGTCAATGTGTACAGTCACATGCCAGTATTACTGATAGATGAAAACAAGCCACTTATACCCCTGCTCGCCAACAATAAAGTCGTCATGTCAATTTAAATCAGCAAACAGGCAGGAGCCTTTGACTGGATTATGCTGCAGTGATTGATATATTTCAGTTGGCAACATTATTTAATCTTAACTGATGCAGTGAGTAGCTTCTCATTCCTTAAACCATCCCTTCAGAAGGCATATCCTTTGGTCATGGAGATGATGCTAAATGCATTTTGTAAGGGTCAAATAAATAGGACTGGTAAATTAAATAAGAATTCAGAAATTTATAAAATTGGTTCACTGTCCATCACATTTAAAACTTGGAAGTATAATGCTGTAATGTGAACTTTATTCAATAAATGTAGTTAACAAAAATTCTTGACTAAGCATGATTAGAGACCATGTAAACGCTTGTTAGATGTTAGAACTCATGGATATGTTTATTATTAATTTTCACACACACATAAATTTCTTTTCTGAATACAATTTTCATATTGGGCCATTTGTACCTAATGCTTATTGGGACAATTCTCAAGGTCACACATTTTAGTCTTTAGTCATTTATAGGGCTTCTCTATCTGGTTTTAACCTCATGTCTGAAACAGTACAGAATGTGAATCATTTCATTTTGTAATGTACGAATGGAACTTTGAGCTAGTTTGTTGCGTGAACTGGCACTTCTGGAGGCAGTGTTATGCTTTGGGGTTGCATCTGCTGCTTAGGTCAATGCAAAGCAAAGCTATTTAGCAATAAAATGAAGTCAGCTGATGACCTGAATGTACTGAATGACCAGATTATTCATTCACTGATTCATTAATTTTCTGAACCGCTTAATCCTAATTAGGGTCACGGGGAGGCTGGTGCCCATCTCAACCAACTCTTGGCAAGGGCAGAGTACACCCTGGACAGCTCGCCAGGCCATCACAGTGACCAGATTATCATCCAACAAATTATTAGAGTGCGCAACATTTTTTGGCAGAGCGTTGTATAAGTAATAACAAACTACACATCATTTCAAGAGTGGATAATGTCAGGTTGCATTCATGTTCAGCATCAAAAGTTTTAGAGTGTGCACATGTGTAGAGGCACTACAGACCATCCCACACTGTGAATGTAACTCAAGCAAACCGAATACAGTAAATACAGATGCTCCCACACAAAGAAGAGCAAATGCCATCTGGCTATGCCAGCTCTTTAATTTTCCACAATGATTAAGTTAACTCGTGCTCTCTTCAAGGAACCGGTTTTAGAGTCTGAACTGCTAGAGTGAGCTACAGCACAAACTACAAACATCTTGGTTTTCATTTAAACCAAAATAATGAAGCATCAGCAAGAGGATAGTACATGATCAACATTTAGGCCATAAACTGACATGTACACATATCCCTGCCAAACAGCATCAGCTGCATGTCCTGCTTCCTCTCCATAATCACTCATTTCTATCAGTCTCAGTGTCTGAGAATGCTAGTCAAAGTTTGTGTGTGTGCATATGTGGGCGGGTGACACACTTGGTGAGCTGCCAGGGAGACTCACCCCTGAATGATGCAGTGTTCATCTGGCCTTGTGAGTTGCAGGAATACAACTAGGACAGTTCTCTTTCCTAGAGCTCGAGAACTTTACTGCAAGCTCAGAATTGTTTAACATCACTGTAACTGCAGTATGAAAACTCTTTTTTCAAACACAACTAGTGCACTCTCTTCAACAGGATGAAATAAGACTATTGGTAATTATTCATTAATTCATTTTCTCAGCGCTTAATCCTAATTAGGGTAGCGCTTTGGCTGGTGTCCATCTCAGATGACTCTGGGCAAGGGCGGGTACACCGTGGACTGCTCGCCAGGCCATCGCAGGGCCAACAAACACACACACACACACATACACACACACACACACACACACACACACACACACAACCATTCACACTCACACTTACACCTAAGGGTGATTTGGAACAGCTAATTAGCATATTGTGCAACCCATGAAAGCACGGGGAGAACATGCAAACTCCACACAGAAATGCCAGAGAAACAGAAATGCCATCCACTTGTCTACTATTTATATGCATATCTATATATAAATCTTTAAAAAATGATGGTGTCCATTTACTTTTGATATGTCACAGTATGCTTGATTTTGCTGAATTGCTCTGTTAACATATAAAGAAATAACTAGTTTTAAAAATTCTCCATTACAATCAAAAACTCAGGAATTGTTATATGTGCAAATATTGGACAAAAATGTAAAAATACATGTCTATCAATTTCTCAAAGCTGACAATGTTTAGAAGACACACAGTGATTTACTCCTTGGTCACCTTGCTCAGAACTGGACACTGAGCTCAGAGATGCAGTGAGTAGACTCTGTCAGATTATATTGGAGAGAAGTCTAACTGAGTTAACAGTTTTTACTTTTTAACAGAAAAGCTCAGGATTGATTTTGGGCATAATACTTAAATGTTAATGGTGTTGTGAATTATGCCACTGGCCAAGTGGAAGTAAACAAAAATGTGTAAATGTAAGCTAGATGTGAGGTTAAAAATATGTTCCTGTTGTGCTCTTATGGCTTGCACACCCAGTTGTTCTCACACATGCACACAGATATACAGCTGTGTTTGTGTCACTTGTGTGAAAGCTTGTGCGTGAGTGTGTCCGAGGCCTGGGTTTTTGTGGTTACCCATGCCATTCCACATTCTCTCAACTCTTCCACATGATCTCAGCAGGAAGCCGTCTAATTCGTTGGGAGAGAGGAGGATGGAGTCTGGAGCCAGTCAACTGTAGCAGTTTTTTCTTTCTTTCTTCCTCTCTCTTGCTCTCTCTCTCCCTCTCTCCTCCCCAATGTGCAGGGTAAGGTTCATTTTACTGCCATCATAAGAAGCATATTATTGATATAGGAGGTAGGCCGGACAGATCCCCAGGCAAGAACTTTAAACACATAAAGTGCCTAGAGAGTGAGTGAGTGGAGAGCCCAGCAGTTGTCCCTCCATTCCCCTCTCCCTCCCTCTCTGTTCTCTTCTTTTCCCCAGGTATGGAGACAGTAATGCCTGTCTGGAGGAAGAAGTAAACCAGATGAGAACTCTTTATCATTCTACCCTTGAGCACAAGGTAAATAAACACAGGTTATCAGGCCACAGTAGCTAAATTAGACTGCAAACAGACATTAACCAAACACACCCTAAATGCACACTTGCAGTGCCACACACAAGCACAAACTTCCTATCATACACAAATGTCTATACCATATGCAGAGAAATGAAGTCTGAGGCATTTGGCTACAGTACACTGGACCATAACCAAATTCAAATTTTTAATACAGTTTCAGCCACCAGTGAGATTACTGTGGCAGCATGCCCTGACAGATGCCTTAGAAATGGACAAATAACAGAGCTGGTGCTGAAGTCCAAGAATAATAATGTCCCAGTCACATTTAAATGCCTTGGAAAATGCTAAAAATTGCAATGCACAAAACAGATTGCAACTGTAGTCACACACACACACACACACACACACACACACACACACACACACACACACACACACACACACACACACACACAC
>JAOUQZ010000010.1:8708797-8724627 GCA_028564935.1 Neosilurus hyrtlii | reverse complement strand
CAAACTATCCAGTTATCGGATTTCATTTCTTCATACAAGCGCCACATTTCACACACACCACTCATCAAACACACACATGGGACTGCAACAAAAAGTGATATTTAGATGATTAGAAACAAATCTAATCATATATTTAATCAATCAAATTAAGCCAGAAACAGATTTTCTCTAACAAAACTCACATACCCACTTAATTCATACAGGCACGTATCTCAAACATTTTCTTCAATTTTCAGGACATGCTATAACTAGTTCCACACTGCTTATGTGCTATAAATATGGATTCAAGTGCTCAGCAGGGAGAAGCAGGCATGTGTGCAGTATTGGCATTCACAAGTATTCCTCCCACTTCCCTAAAGGGGTCTCTCACCTCATTGCCATGTGATGCTGAATATTACAGCAGCACAACATGCTACATACATTCATATATGTGAGTCAAGAGTGTCTCATCAGCCCTGGAGTTTATTCAACAATACCTAACTTTTTAGTTAAGTTTTCACTTTGTGGACCAAGGTGGGGTTTAAACAGTCAAATGGTCTTTTTTTTGTACATGGGCTACACAAGTCCATATGCTTTAAATTAGGTCAGTATGCTCGCAACCTGGACAACAGCACACTCTCATATTATACAACCCATCATATTCAAAGCAAAAAACTAGCAGAGAAACAGGAAGCTTGGGCTTCTTTTGGAAGCTCAAGATCTGCAATTTGATTTTATTTTGGCTTTTTTTTCTGAGTAAATATAAACACAATTGTCAGTGATTTGAATACTGTTGGGCAACTCAAGCCTGCCATTTGACTTAAACATGATGTGCTGTGTGAACCAAGGTACATATCAGTGGGAATAAAATGGCTAGTGTGAATACCATGTGGCTATATCCAACATCCAGCAATATACTGAGAAATGAACTGCAAGAGATGATTGTTCATCAAAGCATAAAGAGTTGACTTCTAACATCCATCCCATTTGAAAGAGAAGAGACTCCAGAAGTCCTGAAATTCTGAAATCCTGATGAAACCTACTAACACAAAGATAAATAAATAGCACTTTGTACATCTACTAGGCTACAAACTAGGCTGCACCATCTTCAGGAGCAAGTCCACATGAACCAAAAACTTCTTACACATGACCTCAAAAGTTTGAGCTGCAAACAATAGCAAGTGCAGAATTGTTGTAGCATTTCACAGGAAATTGTTTCAGTGTGGCTGTGTATAAAACTGATTCAAATCTAATTCAGCAAAGAAAGATGCACACTTGGGACAAAACAAACTCCAAAACACGTGCAGATGGAAGTTGTGTTTTCAAAAGGAATAGAAAGGTCTACTCGAAATAACTGCTTTGATTCGGAAAGTGAAATGTGTGCATGCTTGTAACATGACATTTAAACATCTGCATGGATCAAAACAATTTGTATTAAAAACTGCCCATTTCATCTTTTCTATGCTCTGTTTTTGCACTGTGGTTGCAGTTTGTTTCAACTTGTCCTGTCAAGGTGGTAGCTACAGGCTTCAGTGTGTCATTCCCTGAAACACTTCATTATGAGCTCAAACTCCAAAAGTTATGTTGTGTAAAAACTGGTGACGTGTTAGATAATGTAAGACATATTGCAGATGATGGGTGGAATTATTCAGAAAAAAAGTATGACAAGGCTTGTATTCTAAACAAGATTATAATGTTCCTGAAGTGAGGGTGGATGCAAAGATGCAGAACTCGTAATTATGGTGTTTATTATTAAAACAGGCAGAGGTATCCAAAACATAGTCCAAGCTCAATGTCAGGCAGGCACGGGTCATTTCAATTAGACAGTTCTTAACAGGCAGGGGACACTGACAGTCATAGAACATGCAGGGAAAAATCATAAGAGAATGGAGATATCAAAGGCAGAGACTGAATCACAACAATGGGAAACACACAGGGTCAAACACAGGAGAGCCAAACATTTAAGAGAAACAAGGCTTAGCAGAATGCTGGCAACGAGGATGCAACAACAAAGCTTCGCACCATGCTTTACTTTGGGCGTGTTTAATTACACTTCCCAAATGCTGCACAGAATGTCTACACCTGTGCCATGACCGTTTGTGCATGCGCACCACTCTCTAAGCCTGTTAGTGTGTGTTGTAATTCTCCTGCCATCAGAAACCCTGAAGTGACTGCTGCACTGTATACAGATTTCCACAGATAATGTGCTGGATACATAGGGAACAATAACCAATTCAAACGCATCAAGAAACAATAGGAAAATAAATTCATTTAAAAATATATTGTTTTTCTAGGAATAAATATAACAGAAGGATGCACATTAGTTTATAGATTAAAGTATGTCAGTATTCATCTGTTATTGCAAAGAATGGTGAAGAAGGTGCCTAAAAAAAAATTACAACAAGCTGTGTAGACGCTTTGCAAAAAAGAAGACTCTCCTGTAGGTATTTTGGGAGTGTAAGTGAAAACAATCAATCAATTATGGGTGGCAAGGCACTATCAAAAGATCTCAGGGATAAAGTTGTGAAGAGGCACAAGTTGCTGTGCCAATAGGCCTATTTGCAGTTGCAGGATGTTTTGGAAAAGAGTGTACAAGAAAAAAGCCAAAAAATACCTTGAAATTCTGAGGCCAAGTGGGAAAAGATGACCAGGTGATCCTTTATCCATCTCAGTAATTCTATTATATGTTTTTACGTGGCTCTTTTAAGTTGCATTAAGTGAACAAAGCTAGAGAAATATTTGTTTCAGAATATGAAGGAAAGAGGTAGATGCAAAAAGCAGGCATGAAAATAGCTTGGGTGGAATTACAGCATACTAATGACATTATCTATCTGTCAGTGGAGGCAATAACAACAGGCTCTCACACAAAACTATAGTTCCACCTTGGTCACGTCATGCCCAACAACCCTGCAGGCACTCATACCTGTCAGTCACCTTTACAGGCAAAACAAGAGGGAGGAGTAAGCAATTTTTAGAGGTGAAACAAAATATCCCACCCAGATTGTATTTCACTCTCAAGTGCCAGTTATTATTCTCCACAGATCCCAATGACAGTCCTACTCAATCCTAATCAAACATCTAGATCTATCTATTTGTCATAAAGGGTTAGAAAGGAGGATGAAACTGTACTGAAACAGTATTTTGATCGCCACTTAAGACCAGTGGATTTTGTTTGATTTCACTTTCCTCCAAACTGGTAGATGGTGACAAACCTGCGTTCACACTCTTTCAGAGATTTCCATGTGTGTGTGAGAAAGAAAGGAAGAAGCCGCTGGAAAGGAGCCAAGCTTTGTTTTCCTGGAAGTCACTATCTCAAAATCATCTATTACAGCATGATTCTGACATGTCATGATGTCATCTACAGAGGGCTGTTTGTGCTGTTGTTTAGTGATTGGATTAACTTTGTACACTGGCAGGTTAACCAACTTTAATGGCTGAGATTAGTCATGCCTACACCTTATCATTGTTTCACTTGTTTCTCAGTTTTCTTAATTGTCAAACAAAACTGTCCAAGAATATCTCATAGAATCAAAAAAAAAAAACTTTCATAAAACTTTATTAGATTGATTAGAAATTTAAATACTGCTTAAGCAATAAGCTCAACAGCATAGTAGGACTATTATTGTAGCTAAAAAATCACTGAAAAAACTCTGTGTAAGGTAGAATTAACATCAACACTTAGAGCTGGGAGTTAAAGGAAGTCTTTCTTCCATGATCGGCCAATATAAAAGAATAAAGTGCTAAAAGATTTTCTACATTTAACAGAATGCAAGCCAGTAAGCATGATTGTTTTTTTCCTAATAAATTTATGACTTTAATCTAAAATAGTTTGATTCCGTGTAAATGTATTACCACTCCCTGAAGTTTGTTTAATTAAATAATTAATTTTATTTATTTAGTTATTATTACCTACAATGGCCATAGTATGCCCTAGTCTGCAGTTGTCAGGTGTAATTTTATTGGCTAATATTTTTGCTCATTTTTGCTTGAAGTTATTTCTAGAAAAAAGGTAAATTGAATGGCAGTAGTATTTAAAAATGCCTCGATATACATTTAATATGATTGTATTTGTCTCATATGATTTATAACTACTTGAAACTATTTAAATATATCTTTGCTTTATGTTACATGGTGTTATGATGACACCCGGAGACAAGAGGAATATATTCAAGCGGGTTTTATTGTCCCAAAACAAACACAGTCTCAGAAAGCCACGAAAACAGGAGAAACTCAAAACGGGGTTGGATAAGGAAACCTGCCACGAGGGGCAAAACAAAACCGACAAACACAACAGATAATAACATGAAGGGTCCGGGAGAACTTGGGAGAGGTCGTAACGGTTAGAGAACGTGTAAACCAAGGTGAGTCCAAAACGCTTGAAGGAGTAGCGGTGAAACACGTGAATATCCAACGAGGCTAGACACTGAAGTGTGTCTAGCAGGGGTTTATATGGTGGAGGCAATCAGATCCAGTGATGATGTGCAAGTGCTGACGATTAGTACTCGGGGGAGTGTGCTCGCTGTGTGTGGGAGTCGGGGAGAGAGTTTGCTATGGACATAACACATGGTTTGCGATGAATAAAAAAGGCACTATGCTGAAATATTAGCTTAATAATGATATCTCCAAACTGATGTTCAGTATATAGAGCTGAATGACATGGTACCAATCAACAACATCTAGTGTTGTTGTTCTTGACCAGGTATCCAAAACCATGTAACTAAAACCTTTAAGTCTGTAACAGCAATCAAAAGACAAAGCACAGTTCCATTTTTTGGTGGCAAAAGTTCTAGTGGTGGAAAAAAACCCTAAAGGCAAGTTTATATAATGAAAGATAAGTCATGGGATACAGGAAATTTAATTGGGTCAGTTGATCGAAATATGTCCCTTTATCGTCTTTGCAGAGGCACCCCAAGGTGAAAACACAATGATTGCTGGAAATAAGATCATACAAAATATTGCTGACATTGATGGATTTTGCAGAAGACTGGGGTGCACTGAAAGCATTTGTTGATACCACAGACATCAGCACAACATATTATATCCCAACAAAACACACACATGATCCAAGACCACAAGACCACTGCAGCCATACTGATCAAGGCTATGCTTACATCTCTAAGAATTTGTACTGCATATTCTCAGCATAATATAACAATGATTGGAGTCTAAATATCCACTAATCATTCTCTGTCCTCAGACTTCCCAGCTCCCATTTATCCTGTTCGTAAAAGGAAGTACCCAAGAGAAAGCCTGTTTTCTTAGGTTTGAAGTTAGAGGACTGCTTTGATGTGTGTTTTTCAATGAAAATACTGCGTCAAAATCTAACTAGCAATGATATATTACTGAAGAAACAAGGTCCCCAACAGGGCGTGGCTTATTAATACACAGCTGAACTGCTTCTAAAAGCTGAGCCTGGCTCTTTATTATTTATGGGGATAACTTTCTATTCAGCATGAATATATCTGCCTATATGTTCTCCCTGGCTTAAAATGCTCAAAATATAAAGTATTTCTTAGAGGTTGTAACATTCTTATAAATAAGTTTTTTTTGTTTGTTTTTTTTTACAGCCGCACCATTTGTTAAAACACTGACTGAAATTATTATTCATCACTTTTCATCAAGAATTAACTGAATGATACTGAAATCCCCAGGAAACTCATGTTTAATATTCTTGAAAAAGTTTTAAAAATCATGCATTTACGGCCAGCAGCTATTTTATATGATTTTCTGCTATCAAATAAACAAGTGAGTAATGTGATGGAGTTTGTGCTGTATCGAAACAGGACTAAGATTGCAGTCAACAGAGGGGAAAAATATCCGCAGCTCAGTGTCCTCTCGGCCTCTGACGTTTTTGAAACTTTTTTGTGGCTTCTAAACCTCATGTCTCTGGCCTGCACTCACACTCTATTTATGCAAGAAAATAAAGCTGAAAGTCTGCCCCTCCTAAATCTGTAAACTGCAATTAAGCTAAATTCCAAGTTTATGTCCAAATGCCGTCCTTGCTCCAGACCATGTGAGACATTGGAGTCTAAAATTATCACACTAAGGGTCAGACTGCCCGTGAGAAGCCAGTCCATCTACTGTCCTATCCAGTTCCCAAGCAGTTCCCCAGTATGCTTATGCTATTCTACTGCACACTTTGTACAGTATATTGTAAGACAGGTGATACAGTAAAAGAGGAAGAAAGAGATATGATATTAAATAAACATGAAGCTCAAGCACAAAAGAAACGACGCTTATGTACTAGCGATGCATATATCAGTACAGAAAAGTTAAAAAGATCCTCTTAATGCAACACCCACAAGTCCACAGAACTACAGAAGACAGTGGGTTACAGTATGAGACTAACTGCTGTAGGACTACCAGAGGTCAACAACTGGCTGTGTGCAAAAAAACTCTGGATAGCATATGATCCACTGCACACCATATATTTCACTCTGTGCTTCAGTAAGCAACACGGTCCTAATCAGAGTCCTAAGAGTCAAAAAAGCATGTAATCGGAAGTGGAATAAGGAGCAATTTACAGCAGCCAATCCACCTACAGGCATGTTTTATTGCATGAACCTTCCGAATACTTAAACAAAACCCATAAAGATACAGGGAAAATTTCTTTATTACAGGCTTATAATATTTTTATGGTGTTTACTAGTCTTTCCACCTAGGCATATGATGTGCTCATGCTTACGGATGCCTTCCACAAGGAATTTATTAGACCAACCTTGATGCACTGCTGTATCATTTTGCAAAACAAACAAACAAACAAACAAACAAATAAATAAACAACATGAGTGGGAGTCAAATCACCTTAGGAGACTAATTACAGCTAACCTGGCAATTCAGGGCGGAAAAAGTTGAGACATCACAGTTCTGTGCTACGAAAACTTGTAATCTACAAGAATAGTCAGAAAATGAGTTGGAAAGATCAGAGACTGCTGTATGCCATGGAGTAATCTGTGCAGAATGCAGACAGACACACTTAATCCTGGTAAGGTTCAAAGCACTACACTGCACTACACATGTGCTGCCAACCTGTGCAAACACAACATATGCTCCAGCATGCATAATTCACATATGCTCTACGGTTCACCAAGATAAAAAGAGATAGATATATAGATGGATAAGATAAATAGAGGGGAAGTGAAGAGAGACAGAACTAAAGAAAAAGACTAAAAGAATACACAGACAGTCTGATCTTCTAAATAGATAGACAGATCTAAACAGATAAACAAGCAGAGCGCTATTAATAATTAAAATGCAACAAATAGCCATAAATAAGAACAACATTCTGCTGTCATGTTCACATCTGATGTGTAAAGACTTTCCATTATCAACCGTAATCATTTATCATAACACAAGGGAAATGTCCTTGCACTTCACCTCATAAAGCTAAACGTGATGGTTCTAATTTACTGAATGTTTATGTGCAAAGCTGATTTTATTACTAGTTTCATGAAGGATTCAGTCTTTCAAATTAAAAAAACATGACCTGTAAAAAACATACTGACATATTGTTTTATACTCCATCTGCAAGAAAAATAACACATGCATTTTATCATCTTGTACATGCAAATTTGTTATTCATTAATGCATTTCCGCTGCTTAATCCTAATTAGGGTTGCGGGGAGGTTGGCGCCCATCTCAGCCATCTCTGGGCGAGGGCGGAGTACACCTTGGACAGCTCACCAGGCCATTGCAGAGTCCAAATTAGTGTCCATTCTTTGAAATCTTATTAAATTACAAATATGCACTACTGAGGCTTGTTATTTTAAATGCTTAAGTATAAGGGAATAGTCATTACCAATAAGCATTTATCTAGCAAAATGCTTGCTTGCTTGCTTGCTAAATTAAGCCATTAAACATATTGTTAAAAAAATATTAATTTTTATGATGTGGTAAACAGCTGCAGACATCATGCTGATGATCTCACTCTTTAAGGGAATCCAGCATGTTGAAGAATGAAGATGCTGTCTTCAGACAGAGGGGTAAGTTCAGCTCCTCAGCAGATTCTGGGAAAGGTCACTCTTGACCAGGAGGGTATCTAAACTCACTGTGGCTGTAGCTCCTGACTCATCCATACTCTATGTAATCCCAGAGTTCACCAAACAACAGCTTCAACAGCACACACCAGATGAGTCACTCTCAGAATATGTTTGATATGGACAGTAAATGTTCATATCAAACATAAACACAAAGTGTTTAGTCTAGAACGAGGCCTAATTTGTGTTTGTGAAACTGTCATTCCTTTTTAAACTTCCACAAAAAATATCTGGTGAGAAAAATGAATTGCAAAATACTATAACCAGTGGGCTGTTTTTATTGTCACTTAGAAATTCCCTTCTTTTTGAAAGAAGGGAATTTTTATTGTCACTTAGAAATTCCCTTCTTTTTGAAAGAAAGGCCCCTTTATAAAAAAAATACAAATAAATTAAATTGATCAGAAAGACAGCCTAGACACTGTTAATGTTGCACATGACTATTATAAGTGGATACAACTATATTTTAATGGGATAAATACTGGTGTACAGAGACCCATTTTCAGCAACTATCAAACTTGTCTTCCACTGTCACACTGTGTTTGCTAATCTAAGTTTGCCATGAAAATAAAAACTGATGTTCTGATTAAAGAAGCAATAAAATTTACCTTCTTTAGGCTTGATGAGTATATGGAGAATCCACATTTGTGTGTTTGATTATAGACTCAAATTGGGAAAAAAGTTTCTTCTGAAATTCACCAGCTTTTTTTTTCTGAGAAATGAAGGCTATCCCTTATGAGAAGCTGCCAAGAAACTGAAGATATTATACAATAGTGTGTACTACTCCCCTGACAGGACAGTGTAAACTGGCACTAATCAGGATAAAAAGAGAAGCCTGAGGTCCCCATGCAGGATTGAGCAAGAGGACAAGTACATCAGTCTCCAATTGTAAGTTCCTCAACTGGCAGCAAAACGCCAATTTCAACTTCAACAGTAAAGAGGCAACTCCTGAGGTTGCAATTAAAAAGCCATAGCTGAGACTGATCAACAAAATGAAAAGATTACGATAGGCAATAGAACACTGATGTGTTTGGGTCACAAAGAAGAACACACTACAAGGTGCAGAACAAAGGAAGATACTGGAGGAAGATGCTTGACCATCTGTCAAACGTGGTGGGGGAAATATGATGATCTGTGGGTGCTTTGGTAGTAGTAAAATATGAGATTTGTACAGGGTAAAAGGAGTCTTGAACCACACCATGCCATAATCTGTGGATAGCACTGGATTAGAGCCAATTACCCACAAAAAGACAATGAGCCAAACTATGCAAGAATTATTTAGAAAAGAAGCAGTTAGCTGGTATTCTGTCAATAATGAGGAGGCCACCACAGTCACCAGATGTCAACCCTATTGAGCTGTTGTGAGAGCATCTTAACCGTATGCTATGGAAGAAGTGCCCATCAAGCCAGTCCAACTTGGTGCCTCAGGAAGCATGGGGTGAAATTTAATCTTACCCCGACAAACTGACAGCTCGAATGACAAAAGTCTGCAAGACAAAAGCAAAGTTTGAAGGGCAAATTTATTATTTAAAGTAAAAATTACTATTTGTATCCTTGTTGATGTCCTGACTATATATCATATTCATTTTGCAACTCATTTGATGAATGTTAGTTTGTGTTCTCATGGAAAAGTATATTTCTCTGGGTGACCCCAAACTTCTGAAGTGTTTTGGTAGTATGTATCCTGCAAACACTCTGCTAATTTAACAGAAAGTTATTAAACATATTCAAATCCAGGCTTGTAAAAAGGCTAGTGGGTACTCACATCTGTGCCCCAGATTCCTCTTGAATTATTACAATTTTAAAAGGGGAGGGTGAAAGAGGGACAAATACTGTATCTTCTATATGTACACAGCAAACTATATAATGTCTTTCGATTTGCTCATGGAGGGGGAACATGATGAAATGCTTATATTCACATGTGGTTCTTTGTTTCAGTGGCCAATTAAATATCTGTTTGGGATATCAGGGATGTTATTTACAGGCACCATATCAAATCCTGATCTT
Organism: Neosilurus hyrtlii; assembly: GCA_028564935.1. Lineage (NCBI taxonomy): Eukaryota > Metazoa > Chordata > Actinopteri > Siluriformes > Plotosidae > Neosilurus > Neosilurus hyrtlii. The sequence continues at coordinate 8,714,608 of JAOUQZ010000010.1, read as the reverse complement.
AAGGGTCACCTTCTATGATACAGATTAAAATAAAAAACATAAGCATTAACCACTGAGTTATAGTCAGTAAGAATGAAACGAAATGGATGCCCCATTTGTGCTTGACAATCATATACACTGTTCTTCTTAGTGTGCTGAGTACAGCTACAAACAGTTTCCACTCCCTGAGCCAAATTCAGTCAAATAAACAAGAAAAGCCCATGGTGGATTTATGGCTAAAACTATTCACCAAATGCGTGTTGGATTTAAGATTAAATTATATTTATTCCAAGGTAAGACGTATGAAGAGAAATACAGACTGGGCTAAAGATTTAGACAATACTGCTCATTTCAAACCATTTACCTTCATTTAACTAATCTACTGTGTGTGACACATGGAAGGCATAGTTCTGATAATTACTGTTCTTACCATATTGGCCCTAAGCAAAAGAACTATCAAGCAACCACTAAAATGAAAAGGCTGTTTCGTATAAACAATAGCAATTTCAGTTGCTGTAATATTGCGGCTTTTCATGTTTCAGTCTGGTATTTATAAACTAGCAGATTAACTCTCTAAAGCCCAGGCCATTTCTAGGGGTTTGTACTATATTCAAATATTAGTTTACTGTTTATTTGTACATATAGTACTGAAATGTCATTGATAGTAGCTTTTATTTTTAACATATGCACCATTTCCACTTGCTAATTGATCCCGTGACCTACTGATGTGATATGCAAATGAAGGAGAAATGATTAAACATAGGTAAAATAAATTAGAAATTGGATTTGAGATTTAACAACTGCTGAGGTCCACTAAAGACCAATAATTCATTCATGTGTTGCCAGACCGCTTTATTCTACTTGTGTCATGGACAGGCTGAGCCTTATGCCAGGTGACTTTGTATGTAGGCGGGGTACACCCTCAACAGCTCGCCAATACATTGCAGGGCAACATGCACACAAGCATTCACACTAAGCAGAAATTTGGTACAGCCAATTAGCCTAATCTGCATGGAGATGGAGCCTGAGGAATAGCTGCTTCTTCTGGTGCACCTGTTTACCACCACCGAACTTTTTAGGCATCTTCAGAACAGTGTGACAGGGAAGAAAATTTGTTCAATTAGTGCGCAAATGTTTTATACCTGTGTACAAACGTGACGTGATTGGTTTATATTTGTGGATCATATGAAGAGTGCACACACAGCTCCTTATCCATCTATTAAAACATACATTAATAATCATTCAGAATTTGCTCTGGTTTGTAAATGAGGTTATCAAACTGTTTTGATTTAATTTTAATTTCATTTAACTCGTTGGTTTGCTTTGTCCAGCCCTTTGGAATCAATTCGTCAGGAATTCTGAGTGTATTTGTGCTTATTCTGACTTTTGCAATTCGTCCATGTTAGTTTCTTCAATTCATTATAGTGTGAAGAAAATAACCGCAGGCTATCTTTGCAAGAGCATGACTGTGAACCTCTCTCATAGTGCAGGGAAGACCAGAATTTTGAAGCCACAACCCAACAAATCGCCACGATTGTTTCATGCTGGTAATCTTTCAACTGGGACAGCCCAACATCTCACAATGTACAGCAGACATACAGGACATTGGTATCTTTGAGTTCTTTGACATTTTGTGTTCAAATGTTGACACACTGTTTAGATTTTTTTTGGCAACATTTCAGACCTACAGGCTTCCATGCTTTTTATCAGTATGAGCTAATTGGTCATTTGCACTGATTCAAAAGGAAAACAGTTCAGGATTTGATTAGTACTGAATTGAGCTGGGTTATATTGCAATAGAAATATTACCATGATAAATTATATATCAATACGTTTTAACTGAGACATGGTGGTATTATGCGCATTATCTTTTACATATAACAAGCAGCTGATTTGACAAAGTTTACCACAGTTGGTGTCAAGAATGGAGTGCAGAGACAGACTGCAACTGCATAATCACAGGTTAATAGGCCACAGAATCTTACCAAACAAATCCAAATTGTGAAGCAGTAATCATGGTTAAACAAGAAGCAAAGCTCAGGCAATCAACAAATAGAATCAGAGACAGAGGCAAAAACAAAGAAACAAACATGGGTCCAGAAAACAAAAACCAAATTAGATCAATAAGGCTTGATAAGTGACTGGAACTAAAGCAACACACAGCAAATAGAGTGTGTAACATTCTCATATAATGAGCTGTGTGAATGATTCCAGGTTCTAGTAATCAGTAATCAGGTGAAGCGGCCATGTTTGTATGCTTTGGGGGATACTGGGAAATGGATACATTTTTCTGAATGTTTGTAGTTAAATGTAACACTACTTTTGTTGAAATATTTTTTTTTTCGAGGAAACCTTTCATCGTAATACATATGAATGTTTTAAAATATATTCTCAATCACTCATCTGCTCACTCATTTGCTTAATCCTACTATGGACATAGGGAGGCTGGAGCCTATCTCATCCGACTCGGAGTAAAGGGTGGTACACATTGAACAGCTCATCAGACCATCGCAGGGCCAACACACACAGCCATTCACACCTAGGGACAATTTGGAACAACCACTAAGCCTAATGTGCATGTCTTTGGACTGTAGGTGGAAACTGTAGTACCCAGAGGAAACCACACAAGCACAGGGAAGACATGCAAAGTCCACAGAGAAACACACTTCCAAGCCCGAGCCTCGAACCCAGGACCTTCTTGCTGTTGCTAACTACTATGACACCATGCCACCCGGTCTTAAAATATTATAATATGATATTGTTTTATTGCCCATCTTTAATACTGATAGATAATTATAGAGGACTAGCAGACATTTGACAATAATTTGCTGAAAGCGAGGTGGATGTCTCTGAATTGTTTAATTCAGCAACATTCATCAAATTTTAGGAGACTTACTATTTAAAATAAATACTATGGGAGCTTAAAGGCAAAATAATTCATGATTCTTATCTTTATTTTATTCGTATTCTTATCTTTCAGGGTGTACCCTGCCTTTGCCCAGTGTTGGCTGAAATAGACAGCAGCCTCCCTGCGACCCTAATAGAATTGAGTAGGTTAGCAAATGAAATGAGTGACAGTGATGATGCAAGTGATGAAAAATGAGTTTCAGTAGAGATGGTTCTGGGATTGGGATCAGATCCTTAGCAGCAGATCTAAAACTGTCTTGTATTACAGATTCCTTTTAAAACTAACAGAAATTAAGAGGAAATGTATGCTGTAACAAGAATGAGAAAGTTAGTCTGGATCTAGCCACATACCCTCAGAATTTAAGAGGTTAAAATGTGTTTACAATTTTTCAGCACATATTATGCAATGATAAATCGTGAAATAACAATTTTTTGGGTCTTGAGGTTAAAGCTGGTGATGTTGGATCACTTACTGGCAGCTGGTTTAGTGCCTCATTGCCCGGAGACAGACATTTGGAACAGCATCTCATTTTGTTGAGCAACTGTGAAAACTGCTAATGACCCTAAAACAGTAAGTGTCTAAAAGGTCACAAAAGGAGCAAGAAAGCATTGTTGGACTCTCGTGAGAGAATCTTAATTGTATAATAAAACTGCTGTTATCCCATTGTGTGAAACAGCCTTAAGACGGCGCCTCAAATCTGGGAAAGAACTGAACAGGACAGGGAAAGATCCTCTGTATGGAGTACATGGAGTTGTTTCATGCTGTTTTAGAAGCAGCTGTTTGGAATCTTCTGCTCTCCATGGTGATTTACTGATTACTCATTCCAGGATTAGTTCCTCACATTATCATAAATACTGATTACAAATTCGCGTTCAAGGCTCGGGCAGAACTATGATCAGTAGTACAGATTATATATAGATTTTATAAGTGGTGATAAAAGGTACTAGAAAAATACTGTTTGTAAAGTATTTCTGATAAATATATTCTTGCACACACACACACACACACACACACACACACACACACATACACACACACACAGTGTACTTTACAACTTGGCATCCTCTATTACGTTACTTAAATAAGCAGCAGTTATGGGTATTATTGCCATTAATCTGTTTGGACATGTGTGCCTAAACTCCTGCATCAGACCCTTGCCCTTAAATTCACCCCAACCACCAGAAAGGCTGTGAATTGAAGTGTTTGAGAGTAAACAAAGACAGGTTATTGCAGTGCAAATAGAGTCCCATGCTGTAAAACAGCTGTGTGATGAAGGCCAAACAATACCAGGATAAAGCTAAAAAACAGACTCAGAATCTCTCTTGGCACAAGTCAACAGGTCTCTGTAGCCATCAGTCACAAGGGCAAAAGAGGTTCTCAGGGTCCCGTTCATTAAAGTCCTACCTCTAATTGTTCTTATCTATTCGTTGTTTCATTGTCAGATTGATCCTTACATTTGTATGCTCTTGTGCTATTTGCACTAATTTTGAAGTCAAACAAAATGTACCAGTTCAAAGGCTACATTTATTTTCCACAAATTACAGAGATAATGTATTCCTGTGTAAAACAGACAACACATTAGCTGTGTGCTACTTTTATCCCAAGAATCCACAGAACTAAATTCAAGCCCTGACCTTTAAGAAAAGAAATTAACAGCACATGTGGTTCTGCTGCAAAGGCAAAATGTAAAAAAAGATGGAAAGCTTGCATTTTGACACAGCTTTGCCTTTAACATCACTTTATATAGTCTCAATTCAGTTAACAGGGAGGAATAATCTGGAACATAAATGTCAAACAAAATGCTAGCATATTGTGAATGAATAACAAGTTTGAGCTTGTATAAATAACTAAAAGTATGAGAGTCAGAAGAGAGGGCTGAAACAATCTAAAATGATATATCCTGAAACATTTAATCAACTGCAGTCAAAACAAACACCGGCAGTGCTGCTCTCTCTCTCTCTCTCTCACCTCTCTTACTCTAATCCCACCTGAACACCCCCCTCCACCCCCCACCTCCACCTCGCCCCGAGTCTCAGCCTCACGCCCACACCTTGGCCTTGTAAAACAAACCAGAGCATGTGCTCATCATCTCAGAGACTTTCACCTCCATAATTACGATGACACTTCTTTCCCTTTGCATGTTCATCTGCAGTATGGACATCACCGCTTAGACAGGATTACAACAACACCATGGGGGACGCACCACATCATGAGAAATATTCCCCATTCGACCTGTTGACTCACTGCAAGAGTTTATTGGGATATTTAAGCATTCTTTCACCCTAGATGAATCACTGTCTGGGAAAAGAGCACACTTTGGGGTCTCAACATGTGTTTGTAAAGCTTTCCACAATTACGAATGGGTAGTATTTGATTATCTATGACTCAACAATGCTTGATAAAGGGGTGGGAAAGGAAACCATTTAGTCCAGTAAACAGACAATTGCAAAAATACCCCCAAGCCAACAAGGCTGGTAAGATCATCAGTAGGGACTCAGCACGCTCCCAGTCACACTAGAATCAAAGGTCAATAAACATTTTCCTGGAATAAAAGTCTTAAATAAAACATCATTCTTTGAAGACAGGATACCAGAGTTTTGTTTAGCCAAGTATATGATAATTATAAATGATGACAGTAACTTCATTCATTCATTCATTCATTCATTCATCTTCTTCTGCTTCTTCCGGGGTCGGGTCGTGGGGCAGCAGCCTAAGCAGTGAGGTCCAGACGTCCCTCTCCCCAGCTGCTTCCTCCAGCTCTACCAGGGGCCAAGGTGTTCCCAGACAAGCCAAGAGACGTAGTTCCTCCAGCATGTTCTGGGTCAGCCCCCGGGGTTTCTTTCCAGATGGACATGCCCGAAACACCACACCAGGGAGGCATTCTAATCAGATGCCCGAGCCACCTCAACTGGCTCCTCTCAACG
>JAOUQZ010000010.1:8697205-8708697 GCA_028564935.1 Neosilurus hyrtlii | reverse complement strand
GTGTGTGTGTGTGTGTGTGTGTGTGTGTGTGTGTGTGTGTGTGTGTGTGTGTGTGTGTGTGTGTGTGTATGTGTGTTTGAAAAATTCCCTTAAAAAAACTTGCACATGGGATGATATCACGTGTCTAGTGCTTTTATACCCCTTATTGTTCCAGCTTGCATCTGAACTTTGCTTTATTCACTCAATAGAAAGCAGCAGCACTTTCAAAGTCTTAGGGCCAGCAAATGCCTGAGACTAAAGATTTCTACTTATTGTTAAAAAAGAACAGTGAATTACTTCCATGAGACGGCTAATGTGTTCCGTACTGCTTTGGCCATTTCAAGCCATCTTAACTCAGAGCAGGGTCTCTAAACACCTTTTTCCAGTCGTGCTTCCTTGGCTGCGCTGTTCCTTTTTGTCCCACATTGTCAGTCATTCTTGTCTCCAGCCTTCAGGAGTGTTTTTTAAGATTATTTATTTATTTAAGTATTAGGGTGTTTTTTTTTTAAAAGAAAGCTTTGCTGTGAGAAAAACACAGTTTAGTACAAAAGTTTCCATCCCTTATGGGTATTGAATATAAAAAAGGAAAAGAAAGTAAATGCACTCCTATTTTTATGATTTTTAAAAACAAGTGGGTTACTAAAAATAAAGCCAAATAGCAAGAAGCCAAAAAGACTCCATCTCTCTTTAAACCTGAACTGAAGATGAAAGTGATTGACATCTGGCAGACTTTTAACAACTACTTCAAGAAGAGCAAGTAAATCCTGGCTGAGGATTCTGAAGATCAGGAAAAATATTTAACTATTTAGCATTTATGGAAGTATTCTTGAGTGTCATCAAGATTAAATAAACGAGTCTGTATCAGAGGTAAATCTATTCCATTACACTTTGTGACTCAAGAACAGCTTCAGAATTTTGTGCTTTACAGTTTGTCTCTAATATGAGAATTTTTTTTGTTTTATTAACATGGCGAGAATGAATGAAAGAAGTGGGTGAGGCAATTTTTATAGGTGCTATAAAGCAAGTGATTACTAGTTTTCTTCAAGGAAATGCAGATGTTCCACAACATTAAATGAAACCATGAAACTAAATATTGGCATGTACAACATTCTATTATTCATTCACACAATAACTGCTTTATCCTGCTGAAGGCTGCAGTGGTTCAGGAGCCTACACCAGGAACACTGGCTGATGAACTAATTGCATCTGAATCTTGTTTTTAAAGTCATTCATTTATTAATGTTTATTAATTGGTTATATTACATATTAAAATAAAGTATAGCTGTAATACCTATAAAGATAAATATATTTTGATATTGGTTTGTCTAAATAGTTATGTAAAGTTTTTAACCATGTAGCGAGGCAATACATGAATACACAATATTATTATTTGAACAGAGAATACTCATTTTTTTAACCGTCAATAGGTTTACAGGGAGACTCTGGGCAAGGGTACAGTACACCCTGAACAGCTCACCAGACAATTGCAGGGCCAACACTGACACAGAAACATTAGCTCGCTTTCATATCTAGGGGCAATTTGAAGCAATCAATTAGCCTGCAGTCTTATGTCTTTGGACTGTGGGAGAAAACCGGAGTACCTGGAGGAAAGCCGTGCAAGCACAAGAGAGCATGCAAACTATCACAGAAATGCCAGGACCCTCTTGCTGTGCGGTGGAGGTGCCAACCACTACACCACCAAAGCGCCTTCAGAGAACACTGTGCTATTTTAAAGAGAGATTTTAAACTGATTACTGTGTAAGTGCACACTAGATATCATTAAAATATCATTCAGGAAAAGCTGAAATGCTTCTGACTGTCCCCTCCATTTTAACCATTTGCAGATAAAATCATACGTTATTTCCCTCAGATTAATAGTTTAACTAAGTTCAGGATGATTTGTGGTAATTGTTAAATGATAAGGTTGAACTACGATCAATGTTATGATGTTTTATCAATGTTAACTGAATCCTTGAGTTTCCAAAGTGCCCAACACCATGCAATTTTTTTTACAGAAAAGGTGGAAAATTATTTATTTATCAGTTATCGTAGTTCTTTATATTTTTTAAATGTGTTTTATGGACATCATTGTGGCTGAATTTACCAATCAATTAACTCTGGCTTCCTATGAAAATAGGCCTCAATGTTGGTGGAGTTGGGCTGCTTTATGATTAAAGGACCTTGAGTTAGGAAAGGATGAGTAAGCTACATATTTAACAGAAAATAAACCAAGTACTGAGCATCAGAAATCCTCTTATCCTATTGTATGCTTGATATAGCACAGAAACATCCACCTTTTTACTCACTCAGAACAAAACAGATTGGAAGTATGATACTCATACATTTCACACTAACAGAGATATCCAGCCACACATGTGGCTCATCTCCGTAGTCTGACTCATCTCCTCCCCTATCCTAAGTCAACTTTAGGTTGTTGATAAAGGTCTGGGACTCAGAAGAGAGATACTTTGCAAGATTGTATCCATCCCTTAACTTTGGTTTACTGGAAGTAGGAACTGAAATAGAGGATGAACCAGATGAGAGTCATGGGAAACCTGACTTTTTGTCAGGCGAAGCTTGTTAGTCATATCACGAGACATATTTTCTGACACTACTATGTCATACTTATTGTGCTCTGAGAATGCAAACACTCTATCTCCAACCACGTCAATGATTTAATCTCAAATCTCTCAGCTATCACCTACTCCCAGGTAGTGTACATTTCTATAGTTTCCCTTCTTCTCTGATTTGTAGAAGAAGAATGGCCCAAAATGCTCCTGAAATCCTAAAAACAGTGCATAAAATACACCAGTAGGAAATGCCTTTTTATTGTGTAATCAGACCCTTCTTCAACACTGTTGCAAAGCCCCATCACCCTCATTCGGAATGAGCAGGAATCAAGCAGAACCAGCCAGAATGAGGAATATTCAAAATTCGCGGCCACATTCAGGGAGGATTTTCAAATAGACCTAAATTCTTACAGCTTTGTAAGAATGCCACTGGAATACTTGCAATGTGCTTCAAACCCGCCTCGAATGATTCTTGCACATTCCAGGTGTATTAGTTCTCAAATACAACTCGAACACTGGAATATTGAGAATGCTGTTAAAATGCAGTCAGAATAGTTAGAATGCACTTCATATTCTGTATGAGTGTAGTTCGATTGCTGGCCAAATACTGGCTGAAGTATGGTCAGAAGGTGCCTCGAATGCAGTATGAATTCACCTCGAATGCAGTCAGAATGCTCCCGGAATGGCTGCCAGTTATGGTTCCAACGTTCAAGAATTCAAAGAGAATGCAGCTCGAATACTTAAAATGAACTTTGAATGTACTTAGAATGTGACAATCAATAGCTAGAGTGTATCAAGAATGCTGCCAGAACTGATAGGGTATAAAATGCTGCCGAATCTAGAATTTTCATCAGTCTCTGCCCAACAACCATGTTCAGCAACCAGGCAATTCCTCAATTACGCCTGCATTCCAGCAACAGCTGGCCACATTTTAATACAATTCGGTTATGTTCTGAATTACGTCAGGACTCATTCAGGGGCCAACCGGGATGTTCAGACTGCATTTGAGCCGGATTCAAGCTGCAATCGAAAGATTCCAACATCATTTCAAGTACATTCCAGTTGAATTCTGTTACTATGGAAATAGATTTCGGCAGCAATCAAGATGCATTCGAATTGCTTTCCGGCTCATCTGAGGCACATTTGGGACATTTTGGATGGATTTAAAGTGTACTGACATTCCAGTTCTCCCTCGAATGCCATCAGAATGTTTTAATGCTGTAAGAATATTTCAAGTGCAGTTATAGTGCAGTTAGATTACACTTTGAATGCCATTCGAAATTTCTCCACTTGGAATGCACCTCGAAACTTTTGAGCATGAGCGAAACATTCGGGCCGGCCACAAGAATGGGCACAAAAATTTGGAATGCACTCAGAATTTTTAGAATGCACTTAAAATATCCAGGAATATACAAGGAATCTTCATTCCAACGGCATTCTAGCTCCTTCCGCCTTTAGTGTGACTAGAGTATTATGCTTTGTAGAGTAAGAGTCGGTATTAATCTGAATAACAGAAAAATGTGGATTTCATCAACATTACACACTGTGTAGAACATTGCAGGCCACTCTAAACTAATTCATTTTAGAAAAGCTAAAAAGTTCAAGTCAGACCTGGTCAATAAAGATTCCTTTTTTTCCCTTTAAAAGGAATTGCAGCTATCATATCACTATTCCATAAGGATGGAAGCCAGGAAAACAAGAGGAAAATTAGTGTCCTCAGAGTGCCATTCTGGTATGCATGCATTTATAGTGACACATAAAAACCACAGATTGGCTTTGCTGCACTCTGTGCCAGATGGACATTTTAGCTATAATGTTTAACCCTATCAATATGGTAGGAAATTTAGCACAAACATCTATATATACAGTGGGGCAAAAAAGTATTTAGTCAGCCATCGATTGTGCAAGTTCTCCTGTCTAAAAGATGCGAGAGGTCTCCAATTTTCATGACAGGTATACTTGAAATATGAGTGATAGAATGGGGGGAAAGAATCCAGGAAATCACAGTATAGGATTTTTAATGAATTAATTGGTAAATTCCTTGGAAAATAAGTATTTGGTCACCTACAAACAAGCAAGATTTCTGGCTTTCCCAGACTGTATAACAACTTCTTTAAGAGGCTCCTCTGTCCTCCACTTGTTATCTGAATTAATGGCACCTGTTTGAACTCGTTTTCAGTATAAAAGACACCTGTCCACAACCTTAAACAGTCAGACTCCAAACAACACTATGGCCAAGACTAAAGAGCTGTCAAAGGACACCAGAAACAAAATTGTAGATCTGCACCAGGCTGGGAAGACTGAATCTGCAATAGCTTGGTGAGAAGAAATCAACTGTGGGAGCAATTATTAGAAAATTTACTTCGAGACTTACAAGACCACTGATAATCTTCCTCGATCTGGGGCTCCACGCAAGATCTCACCCTGTGGGGTCAAAATGATCACGAGAACGGTGAGAAAAATCCCAGAACCCCAAAAATCCCTAGAGAATGACCTGCAGAGAGCTGGGACCAAAGAAACAGAGGCTACCATCAGTACCACGCAATGCCACCAGGGACTCAAATCCTGCAGTGGCAGACGTGTCCCCCCGCTTAAGCCAGGACATGTCCAGGCCTGTCTGAAGTTTGATAGAGAGCATTTGGATGATCCAGAAGAGGAGAATGTCATATAGTCTGATGAAACCAAAATAGAACTTTTTTGGTAAAAACTCAACTTGTCATGTTTAGAGGAGAAAGAATGCTGTGTTGCATCCAAAGAACACCATACCTACTGTGAAGCATGGGGGTGAAAACATCATGCTTTGGGGCTGTTTTTCTGCAAAGGGACCAGGACGACTGATCCTTGTAAAGGAAAGAATGAATGGGGCCATGGATCGTGAGATTTTGAGTGAAAACCTCCTTCCATCAGCAAGGGCATTGAAGATGAAATGTGACTGGATTTTTCAGCATGACAATGTTCCCAAACACACTGCACGGGCAACGAAGGAGTGGCTTCGTAAGAAGCTTTTCAAAGTCCTGGAGTGGCCTAGCCAGATCTCAGCCCCATAGAAAATCTTTGGAGGGAGTTCTTGCCCAGCGACAGCCCCAAAACATCACTACTCTAGAGGAGATCTGCATGGAGGAATGAGCATTTGACCTCTGTCATTGCCAACAAAGGGTATATAACAAAGTATTGCGATGACCTTTCGATATTGACCAAATACTTATTTTCCACCATAATTTGCAAATAAATTCTTTAAAAATCAGACTTTTCTAGATTTTTTCTGTCTCTCATAATTGAAGAGTACCTGTGATGAAAATTGGAGACCTCTCTCATCTTTTAAGTGGGAGAACTTGCACAATTGCTGGCTGACTAAATACTTTTCTTGCCCCTGTGTGTGTGTGTGTGTGTGTGTGTGTGTGTATTAAGTATAGGGTGGCATAATGGTTAGTATGTCCACCTCAGAGGAAAGTCTTGGGTACGAGTACCAGGCTCGGTGGGGGCATTTCTCTGTGGGGTTTGCATGGGTACCATCCACAGTCTATAGACATGCATATTAGGCTGACAGGCTGGGCCAAGAGTGAACTTAGGTGAAAGTGTGAATGGTTGTGTGTGTGTGTGTGTGTGTGTGTGGGTTGGCCCTGTGATGGATTGGTGAGCTGTTCAGGGTGTACTCCACCTTGGCCTAAAGTCAGCCTAGATAGGCTCCAGCCTCCCAGCGACCCTAGTAGGATTAAGCAGGTTGGCAAATGAATGAATAATTCAAAAGTGTGATTTAATTTATGTTTAAGTACACCACCCATGTCTGAATAGTACAAGTGCAGTAGAGGTCTAGTTTTATGTTTGGACACCCTGACTTGCAAGTACCAGACATTCCGTAATTAATTTAATAGCTGCTAAAATTTGCAGAGATTACCAATTCATAATAACTGGGAAGTCCCAGTTACTGAACAATAACCAAATTCCCAATAATATACTTATTAAGCAGTTATTAAAGATGGAAAGCCAGCTACAATACTAACCCTTTACAAGTAAACATAATCCTCAAGACCTTCTAGTATCCGATTTTGCTGAAACTACAGCAATAGTCTGCAGGGAGCACTGGCTCATGGCTGGGCCTTTATTTAATTTAGGAAACATATAAGCTGTGAATGGACAGTAATGCTATACAGTCCTCTTTAGTATTGTTGACTCCTGTTTTCTTAACCAGAGTGCAGATGGTTCCTGCTATTTAAATGCTGTGATCCTGTTCTGTTTCTGTTCAAAATTCTTAGACTAAATGTCCGTGAGAGAGTTGGTATGATCTCCAACAGTGCCAAGAACACCATCTGGTACCAAACAGTGCCCAGAAATATACAGCAATGCACAAATAAAAAATAAAAGAACTTTACCAAGACCTGGGTCAGAGCAGCAAACATTTTTTGTGAATGGAACACAATAATGCAGCGTCTGCACACAGCTGACTCACCTCTGACTCACTGCAGAGGCCGTCATCAAAGAAAAGCGTGTGGAGTGTCAATCTTACCAGTGCGCTGAGACATAGCAAGACTACAAACTACATGTACTACCTATTTGCCAACACACCTTTCTAATACGGTAACAATAAACAATCTAAAGGAATGAGTCAAGTAAAGAGGTAGAACACATCGCACGCTGGTCTCTAAAAATACCAGAAAGCTTCAGTCACTTTAACCTGCATGTTGCCACTATTTCCCCTCCTGGCTGTTCAGTTGCTTTAACAATCACAGACTATCTCAAGTGTTCCACCAACTCCACCCCAGCCCAGGGAACACATGTGGGGTGTCTAGACAAGACTGTGATGTGGGGTAGGTAATGGAAGGGTGTGTGTGCGTTTGTGTAGAACACAGTTTAGTCTGAGACACTCAGGGTTTTGCAGTACGCTGAATCATTACAAGGGAGGCTGACGGCCCTCTAATGTGTGCATCACTCCATTATGGGAACACATTAGTAAAATGTGTACACAAATCTAAACACACACACACACACACACACACACACACACACACACACACACACACACACACACACACACACACAAAACTGCTTGGGTCAGTGATACAATTACCCCAAATCACATACATACACCAAGCACACATACAGAGCTGCCTCCATCAATGATAAGTTACCCCAGCAAAACACACAAACACACACACACACACACACACACACACACACACACACACACACACACACACACACACACACAAAGATGACTGCATTAGTGATAAATAGCCCCAGACAGACAGACAGAAAGACACACACACACACACACACACACACGCACAAAATTCACACAAACCCATTTTACGGTTATGACTCATCTGGGATGTTTGGACTGCATGGCCATTAACACTTTCTCCTATCTCCAGTTATCGTACATTACTCAGGAGAGGCCAGCACCTTAAACACAACTCTACATGCTATGTTCAGGGGAAATGTGCAGTTAAAGTCTTTACCAGAAGGCATAAATTCTTTCACTTTATGTTGAGGCCACTGCTTCTGAGGTGACGATAGCTGTCTAAGGGCTAGTGTTGGGGATATGGAGTAAAATTCATTATGGAGTTTTGTTGTCACATAACCGATTATGTAGAAGAAAACGCAGTGTGAACAGTACAGAATAATTTAACCTTGCACACGCATCTCCATTCTTGTTTGACAACATTTTAGGCCCAAAGGTTTTACAATATAAAGATATTAAGTGTTTTAAAGTACTTGAAATAGAATGTTTGTTAGAACTGATGTTGCAATTTGTAACAGCATGCTTATTTAATTTACATTTTCCCAACTTGCTAATATACTGTATGCATGTAAAAAATATTAACAGTCAAAATTAATATATCCAAAACATTTATACAAATTTGGTGAATGACAGCCTCACCAGTTTCATTCCACTTGACTCAAATAGAGTATCATTATTGTGTTTAGATTTGATATATTCTAACTTTATTATATCTTGTATTAATAGCATAACAGGACTATAGTAGCATAGGTCTGTTTTCCGCATACTTACAGCTTAACTACAGATTTTATTCATAGTTGTGAAATAGCAACAAACTAAGTGCTCGTTCAGTCAGAGTGGTTTAATCTATGTCAAGGGTATTCAACCTGCTGCATGCTGATTCATAAAGCTAATAAATCTGATCGCTGATTCATAAATATTCATTGCCTTGCTGATTCATAAAGTTCTCTGATTTGACTTACTGTGCAAAGCCACCCCACCAAGTCCCTATTGCACTATTGTAGCAAGAATTATTTTCACAATACTTGCTCTTGCATGTAAGGCCTCTATTTTATCTACATACAGTCACTCGTGTAATGTCGAGTCAGTTCTATTAAGGATTCATAGCCATTAATCCTAGACCTGTCCAACCCTCACTCATATACACTGCATTGGTCATGAACACACGCATATCATTTAGTTTATATTATAAATTGTTAATGTAAAAACAATAATGCAAAGCCTTGCAGCCTTTCTGTGTCGAGTTTGCATTTTCTCCCTCGGTTTGAATGAGTTTTGCCTTAACGGTCCAAAGGCATGTGGATTACATGCTGGATTAGGGGCTACTCTAAATTGCCCATAGGTGTAAATGTAATAGTTCACCAACCTGTGCAGCGTTCACCTTGTCTCTCATCTTGGACTGACTTGTCTAGCTTAGCTACGACCCTGACAGATAAACAAAAAAGATAATGGATGAATGAATGAATGGATGGATATTTTAATATTGCATCAAGTGCTTAATGGTGGCTTAGTGGTAAATATCAAAAGCAAGTGCAAGAAAGGTTATGAGCTCAAACCCAGATCCAGGGTGTTACTGGATCACTGAACACAAATCGTCACCTTAAACCATTATCTGCATACATAGATTTTATTGTATACCTCACATGTAAATATGGGTATAGATTTCAGTCATACACAGCTTTGGAAAATAAACAATGCAATCCACAGTGAATCCCTCAGCTGTCATCAAATGTAAAATTTTAAATGTGTTATTTTTTGTGACATTATATTGACAGAATACATGTATCATTGCCTAACCTTATACCTTTTGTGAGAGGAGGTAGTTATATAATCCATGACTCCCCTCCATCAAAGAGGGGTCACCCCTGGCATTTGTGAGGGGAAGCAGTTATGTCATACATGCCCCCCTACACCATACAGGAGTCCCCCTTGCCTTTGTGGCTATGTAACCAGTAACCCCTATAAATAACTAAAAATAGTACAACTTTTGTCAACATGTGGAGGCCTAGTGTAGGACCACATACAGACAGACAGACAGACGGCAAGGCTATCGCATAACCTCTTCGACTTAGTAAAACCGAGGGGTAAAAAATAAGAAAACACTTAATGGTGACTGCCATTACTTTTTTTCCTTAGCTGTATATAAATTACTTAACACATGTCTGTGGAATTTGATTTAAAAACTTTTCCAGAAGCTTCCAGAGCTTCTTGGCTGTACATTCCTCTCTTTACTGTAACAGAAACATCAAATGCAGATACACAGAGATTTCAGATGTCTGCAAAATATATGCTGCTGTGAGCATATGCATGTGTTTGTGTTCAAGTTATAAAAGTGGATCACGCGTATCTGTCTGACAGGTGTGATTTCATGAAGTTATGTTGTGTGTTAAGGGGCATCTTCTCATCGCCCGCCAACATATCCATGAGTATTTTTAACCTTTTTCCCTTTCTGTACAAAACAGCAAAGAGAGAGGGGATCAAAACCTCTGGTGTCACACATAAAAGCTTCTCTATTCACTTTTCCTAATATTCCTTAATTAATGAATCGATATGTTCCTTTTAAAATGTGGTTGTGGTGCAGGCAAGGCTTTGTGAGTGGACTTTTTAAGTGGAAACAGGTCGAGCTTGAGAGACTCTCTCCTCACTGTCACACTGCAGGATCATTAGAGTGATATACTAAAGTGTGCAATGAAGGCTCTGACACCATCCACTCCGTCTATCACACGTGACTTAATTGCTCCTTTCTGCTCCTCATTACACACACACACACACAAAATCACAAACTATTTATCATACAGTGTTGAAGGCTTGGCTAGTTTCACTTCTGCACACAAACACACACTCCCACTCTGTCTATCACACATCGCTAATGACTCCTCTCACGACTTCTCCTCTCACGGTTCACATACACACAATCCTATACAAAAAACACACATACACACAGCATATACCACAGTCTTCATTCTTAATCTCCTATCCCACACATGAACACAGAATTACACACACTCACACACTCGCACACACAAACACACATACACACACACACACCTATTAAACTGGCGGCTCCACTGTTCACTCATGTGTCGGCATGTCACACACCACTCATTCCTCCCCTCTACTCATCATGCACACATACACACACCATGCAAACAGTTAATCTTAGAGTTGTAAGGGAGGTTTACAGGCCCTCACAGAGTTTGGTTGAGAAGGGATGTATATCAGGTAGTGCTGGATTTGGGAGGAAAGCCAAACAAAACTTGATCTAAACCAGAACAAGTGTAATAAACACTTACATGACATATTGGGAACATTATTTAAAAAGGTGAGACGACAATGAATCCTGGGAAGAAGAGGTGAATATTTTGTGGAGGGGGGTGGGGGGTTGGTTTAAAAGTCAAGCTCAGAGCAAGGTCACAAATATTTTGGAGATTGGCATTTCCCATGTTAAATGCATTCATTCATTCATTTGCAGAACCGCTTACTCCTATTAGGGTTGTGGGTGGGTTGGTGCCTCTCTCAGCTGACATTGGGTTCATGCAGGGTACACTCTGAACAGATCAACAGATCATCATGGTGCAACATGCACAGACACACACACACACACACACACACACACACACACACACACACACACACACACACACACACAATTATTCACACTCACACAATTTGGAACAGCCAATTAGCCTAATATGCATCTCTTT